>VMDO01024457.1:0-29735 GCA_007922755.1 Pedetes capensis
ATCTGGATGCCACGTTCTTCCTCATAAAGTTCAGCTTCTCGGATTACTTGCTCAGCATATAAATTGAAGAGATAGGGTGAAAGCATACAGCCCTGACACACACCTTTCTCAACTTTAAACCACACAGTGTTTCCTTGTTCTATTTGAACAACTGCCTCCTCCTGGTTCACGTACAGATTTCTCATGAGCACAATTAGGTATTCTGGTATTCCCATTTTCTGAAGTGTTATCCGTAATTTATTATGATCCACACAATCAAATGCCTTTGCATAGTCAATAAAACATAGATAGACATCTTTCTGATGTTCTCTGCTTTCGGCTAATATCCATCTGACATCAACAATGATGTTCCTGGTTCCCCACCCTCTTCTGAATCCCCCTTGATTTTCCGGTAATTCCCTGTCTATATACTGCTGCAGTCACTTCTGAATGATCTTTAGTAGAATTTTGCTTCTGTGCAATATTAATGATATTGTCCGATAATACACATTCAGTTGGATCCCCTTTTTTGGGAATAGCCACAAATATGGATCTCTTCCACTCAGTTGGCCAAGTAGCTGTTTGCCAAACCTGTTGGCACAAACATATTAACACCTCCAGTGCTGCATCTGTTTGTTGAAGCTTCTCTATTGCTATCCCATCAATTCCTGGAGCCTTGTGTTTTGCCAGTTCTTTCAAGGCAGCTTCCACTTAGTCCTTCAACACCATTGGTTCCTTTTCATATGCAACCTTTTGGAATGGTTGGTCATCTACCAATTCTTTCTTGTATAATGACTCTGTGTATTCTCATCTTCTTTTGATGTTTCCTGCATCATTTAATATTTTCCCTGTAGAATTTTTCACTACTGCCACTCTCTTTTTAGTATAGTCAAAACAGAATATAGCAAGAAATAGAAGGAAAGGGATATTGCAGGTGGAGAAACAAGAAGAATATTGCAAAATTCAACTGTGAGATAGTAAATACAAGAATGAGAGATCTGGAGAGAGGAACAGAAAGAAATGGAGCAGTTTAAGAGTTGCTAAAGACAGTATTTCAACCCTGAAAGTCTAATCTGCACTAGTCACTGAAAGTAAAATATGTGACCCAATTAAAGGGCAATTAAGTCTCATATTTTATAAAATAGGATTTCAATTCCTTTTATTTTCTTTTTAAATATTCATTCTTTGTTTCCTTATCTTACTCATAGCCCATGCCTGGTTTCTCACAAGGACTCACCATTCTACTCAGAAATTCCTAATAAACTGAATTTCCTTCTATTCTCATGCAGTTGTACATGGTCTTATGTTATTTTGTATTGTTTTTTGTTTGAATTATTGTAAGAACTCCTATAGTAGAAAAGAATATTTTTTCACAATTCTCTCCATCCTTGCCTTGGCTTCTTCTGGGCAGAATATACAATCTCTCACCTTCTGCCCAGAAATTCTATCCTAAAGTCTTGCATCCCATCTTTCTTTTAAAAGATAACTAGCTTCTACTAAAATTGCTCACAATGTATTGAGGAATTTTAATAGAAAGTATTGACCTTTTAGGACTCAACTCAGAAAATATTCTGTAAATGTTTTGTAAAGCCTATAAAAATATTTTGTAAAGCCTGCTTGGATTTTCCAAAACTATGTTCTTTCATCTAGTTTTATAATTCATCTTTTTTAGAATTTCACTTTGCAAGTTGTCTAGATTTGAGTGCCTCTATATTATTCCAGTTTTGCTGCTATAACAGAAAACCTAAAACTAGGCAGTTGATAATGAACAGAAGGGTATTAGCTCATAGTTCTGGACGTTGGAGCATCCATAATTGAGGGGCTGACATGTGGTGAATGCTTTCTGGCTTGTGGTGGAAGGTGGAAGGGCAAGAGAGAGGATGGGCATGAGAGAGGGATAGAGGAGAGAGAGTGGGGGAGAGAGAAATGCAATAAACATTAAACTAGGCACATCTCCTAATACCATCACAACACCAATATGAATATGTTTTGGAAGGTACAAAGTTCAGAAAATAACAGTCTTCCTCTTTGTTCTGAAACTTCTTTAAAGGTAGCAACTATGCTTTAATTGTCTTTTTATATCTAGTATTTAGAACAATTTTTGCTGCTTTCAATATGTTTCAATGTTGACATACTCACTTACTAAATATAGACAATTCACTAAGACCTCCAGCACAGTACTGAATAGAAGTGGTCGGAGATGTCTCATGCTTGCCTGATTGACAAAGATAGGAATGCATTTAGCCTTTCACTACTAAGTATGATGTTAGCTGCAAATACATTGTCTGCATCTATGGAGATTATGTAGTGTCTCTCTCTCTCTCTCTCTCTCTCTCTCTCTCTCTCTCCCTCCCTCCCTCTCTCTCTCTCTCTCTCTCTCTCTCTCTCTCTCTCTCTCTCTCCCCCTCTACAGTACTGGAAGGTAGAATTATTCAGTGTCTCAAGCATACTAGGCAAGTACTCTGTCACTGAGCTGTACCCCTATCCCCTTTTTTATTTTTTGAGACAGGGTGTCTCTGATTTGCTCAGGCTGCCTCTGACCTTGAGCTTGCAACCCCAATATCTCAGGTTCCCATGTCACTGGGATTGTAAGTGTACACTATGGCACCTGGCTTCTTTTATTCTTTAATGTTCTTTAATGCTTCTTTTACTCTTTAATTAACATTTTAAATGTTAATATAATTGTACAGTACTGCTAAGATTAAACTCCACTTGGTTATGATAATTACCCTTTTATTTGATTGCTGACTTTGATTTGATTTCCAATATTGTGTGAAGAGAAGATTAGTCTAGAACCTGGTAACTTCATCATGGCCAGATACAGAAATTACTAGACCAACACCCTTAAAACCTAGGTGGAGCTTGAATAATCTTGACAAATTCATTGCTGTGTTTAAGAAAATGTTCTTTCTCACAGGGTGAAGATTAAAATGAAACCACAGAGTGTACAATAATGTAAGGAATGTACTTTGTATTAGGGACTCATAGGGATGCTATGGCAAAGTACCACAAACTGGGTGGCTGAAAGCAACAGAAATTTATTTCATCATGGTTCTTGAGGATAGAAGTCAGAAATCAAGGTCTCTGAAAGTTAGTTCTCTCTGGAGCTCTGAGGGAGAACTTGCTTCATGCCACTCTCCCAGCTTCTGGTGGCAATGGTAATCTCTGACTTCCTGAGCTTGTATATGAATCACTCCTGGTTGCGCTTCCATTGCCAATGGCATTTACCTGGGGTGTACTCATGTTTCAATTTCCTTCTTCTTTTAAGTATACAAGTCATTGGATTAGAGCCTACCATAATCCAATATTACCTTATCTCAACTTGATTACATCTGCTAGCACCCTATTTTTAAAAAGGTCATATTTACTGGATCTAGCGGGGCATAGATTTGGGAAAAAACATTATTTAACCTAGTACCCACTTGAATTTTGCTTTTAATTATATAAATATAGGAAAAAAACCTTTTCTTAAATGAAGCTTTTGATTAATCATGTTCTTAGAAGTTTAACTACTCTGTGTGCTAACACAGAAGTGTTTCATGTTTTAAGAATCACCTTATTTCTGCTGAAACAAAATATCCCTTTGCTACATATGCTATTGAATTAATCTATGACCTAGAACTCTGGTTCATTCTTACAGAGACATGCTCATATCTGAGCAGTGGTTCATAGGAGATTAGGACCTAAAACCTAAAGGAGCACAAACATTTTACTTCATTCTGGAGGAATGGCTGGATGAAACACAATCTAGTGTGGACAATTGTTGTCTATACTATTTAAGGTCAAGTAATTAAGGGTGAGACTTTGATAAATGTAATGATACACATGCACACACATACACATGTGTATATGTATGAATATGTGTATATGAGTATACACACACACATACACGCACATAAATTTTAATGTGACTAAAGGGCAAGGTCATATTGTTTAGGTGTACAGTGATAACAACTTTAAGGAATTATACTTTCTCATTGTTACTCATTTTGAAAAGAATCAGATAGTAAAGAATTGAGACCAAATTCAAGGCCAAAGTAAAGCAGAAATACCCTGCTTTCTGTGTCTAGAATGCCCAAAGTGAGTCCTGATATTTACAGGTATAAGAGGGCATTTCTGATGGTGGGCATAAGCAATCTGTTCATAGATGGAAGTAGGTCCAGAAAAGTTAGAGGAAAATTTTGGTAGCTAGGTGGGGAGGGACTTTGTAAGGCATTCCAGGGCTATGAACCACATTCTGAGACCTGTAAAATGCAATTGGAAGGTTACTCTATTTTGTGAAAAATTTCTGTTTTCCAAGTACCTTCAGTAAACCCCTTGTAAGTTAGAATATGGTATCAGCTATGCTGTGGGGAATAGTCTGTGTCTATGGTCATCTGATAGGCTAGAATCCCCAGCTCCAACCAAAATCAACATAGCACCAAAGTGAGGAGGTTAGAGTTGGGAAAGGAGTTATCAAACATGTCTAATCCTTCTTTGCTTCACTTTGTGGGTTTGAAATATCAGGACAATTAAGGTCTGTGGCAACTTTAAACTGTTAAGTGGGAAACCATGGTACTTTCATATCTATAAATAAATTCTGTAAGTGTAGTCAGAGTAGCTACAATTTTCATGGTGGTGTTGTTGTTAGGTGCCATCGACTTGGTATCTGACTCATAGCAACCCTGTGTACAACAGGCAAAACATTATTGTCAGTGCTTCTCTGCTGTACATAGGGTTTTCAATGGCGGATTGATTTTTGGGAGTGGGTTGCCAGGTCCTTCTCCCAAGCCTATAGCACCTGGTGTTCCCAGGCGGTTTCCCATCCCCGTACTAACCAGGTCCAACCATGCTTAGCTTCGGAGATCTGATGGGACTGGATGCCACAGGGCTATGGCTTTTATAAGCGGTGAGGAAATTCAATGAGTGGTAGTAAGGGGAAGCAAATGGAGGGAAAGGGAGTGAAAAATGAAGAACACACAAACAGAAATGCTTCCTCTAAAGACTGTGAAATAGAAAGTTGCTGGGCCAATTGAAATCTAGAAATAAGTAGCAGGAAAGGGTTGAGGATGTAGTTATCACTGAAAGCTTAAATAGAAGCTTAATCTAAACAATTATAAACTATGAAAAGGGACAGAAGCTTTTTAATGGAGGAAGAAATTTTTCTTAAGAGTAATTACTTAAAGATTCAGAATTCTAAGAGAAGTTAATGAGAAGGTACTTAATTGGTATTTAAGAGGCATTTCTTTGAACCCTTTTAGTATTCTAGAGTGTTCCTGCTAAATGGCTTTTGAGCTCTTTTGAATAATTTATGGTAGCCTTTTGGAAGTTTTCCTCAATCACTTGCACGTTTCACTATTCATGGGAAAGATGACTGCTTACTAAAATGCCACATACAGAATTAAGGAGAGAGATTATAAATGGGGCCAACCATGACCAATGTCACCCCACTGGCCTTCCATTCTAGGCCATGAGTGAAGACATTGAAGAACTGGATCTCTTTCCTTGGAATAGCTCTGGTATGGACTGGTGTTAATAACTCTCTCTGCACACAGATTTGGTTGTGTAGGACTCTTCACTATTTCTTGGATGGTCTTAGAGGAGCCACTGAAGGAGGCTGAATTATGTCTTTCCTATCATCTGCACAAAGGAGATGTACATTCCATTAGCTTCTACCCTTTTACAGAACATCTACCCAAGGCTTCTGGGCAGGAACAATCATGCAGCTGCAGGGGGATCAGTATTCCCTGAGGCTTTTATTTCAGAGGCCTGAATGAAGGGCATTTTTCTTATTTACAAGAAGACCTACTGGAAGGGATTAATGGTTTATTAAAATATGTTTAATTTTTTTCATTGAATATCTTAGTCCATTTGAGGATACCATCACAAAATACTATAAACTTGGCTACTTTATGTTGTTATTGTTGTTGTTGTTAGGTGCCGTCGAGTCGGTATCCAACTCATAGCGACCCTCATAGGGTTTTCAATGGCTGACTGTTTTATAAGAAACAGAAATTTATTTCCCACATTTCTGGATGCTGAGAAGCCCAAGATCAAGGAGCTACCAGAGTTAGTGTCTTATGAATGCCCATATCCTCCTGGTCATAGATGGCACCTTCTCACTGTGTCCTAACATGGTAGAGAAAGGAACAAGATAGCTTCCTGGGGACTCTTTTATAAGGGCAGTGATCCCATTCATAAGGATTCTGCCATCATGTCACTTCCTGAAGGCTCCATCTCCTAACACCATCACATTGATAGTTAGATTTCATTGTGGAGTGACACAAAACATTTAGACCATAGATCTTGTTTATGTCAAGGCAAAACACAGCACTTATTCCAAAGGGGCTAAGAGAGAGTTTATTCTGAGCCAAATATGAGTGACCATGGCCCAGGAACACAGATTAAGGCTGCCTTGAATGATATATTCCACTGTGGAAGAACTGTTAAAGCCTTAGAATTAAAGAAAGCCATAAATCAACCATTTACCAAATACATTGGTCAGAACCTTAGGTAGGTGGGTTACATCAAAGTAGTAAAACCTCTTCTATAGGTTTCAGATGATGTCTTATAACATTCTTAGCTTTGGGATTGGTGGAAGCTGGTCTGCTAAGTAATAATTCCAAAGATTTCACCTAATAGTCACAGGATATTAGTAGGTCAGATACAAAGGTGGGTAATATATGGGCATTATAGGGGCTAACGATAGTCCAAAATAATTTTGTCTCTCATTCTACAATATTCCATCTCTCTGCAATCTTGAAGTTCTAGACAGTCAATTGGTTCTGCCAAATATTCAGCACAGATTTGGTGTGCATGTGCAAGTGTGTGTGTATGTGTGTGATAATTGGGGGTTGAATCCAGGACCTTGCACAAACTTTGCAAGTGGTCTACCACTGGACTGTAACCCCAGCCCATTTTTTAATTTTTATTTATTTATGTATGTATGTATTTAGTTAGTTAGTTAGTTTGCAGTACTGGGGTTTGAACCCAAGGCCTCACACTTGCATGCTTTGCAAGTGCTGGACCACTGAGCTGCACCCTCAGACCATTATTTTACTTTTTGAGACAGGGTCTCACTAAGTTATGCAGACTGCCTCTGGTCTCGAACTTACGATCCTCCTGCCTCTGCCTCCTGAGCCACTGGGATTACAGGCATGGGCCACCATGCCTGGCCCCATTTTTAGTTTTTGAGACAGGGTCTCATTACATTATGCAGGTTGCCTCTGGCCTCAAATTCATAATCCTCCTGCATTTGCCTCCCAATCACTGGGATTTATAGACATGCACCATGGTATCAAGCTCAGTTGTGGCCTGTTCAGGGAACTTCAGTTCACACTTAATTGGAAAATAACATAATGTAACAGGATACCTGTTAAGATACAGAAAAAAATGAGACAGCAGTAGAGGAAGCAGTTAAAAATCATCTGGCCTCTTCTGTATCTCAGAAGGAATTCCTGGGTAACCCTGCAGCAAGCCTGTTAAGAGAATGGTCATTTGCATGACCACCTGCCCCATTTCTTTGAGATTGTAAAGGGAAAGTCATTTAATGGCTAACTGGGTGTGGGGGTATAACAGATTTAGAGGAATTAAACAAGGTCTCTTACCTTCAAACCTAAACTGTGGAATTAGTAAATCGATATACTCTATAATACCAAGAAAGACCTATAGAAGGAAAAAAATCATATTCCAGTCTTTAGAGAACAAAAATTAGGTAGACTGAGTGGATTGGGTCAGAATACCAATCAAGGCCTTGTGGAAGATAATAATCAAAAAATTTAATTTAAAATTTCTTGAGTTAAAAAATGTCTAGAGTAGATACCCTACTCATAATAAGCTCCTGGTTATGCTCAGAGGTTAATCCTATCACATCTAGAATGCAAGCTCCATTATACCAGAGATTGCTGTTGGTTTTTACCAGTTGCTGTATCTCCAGCACCTAGAGGAGTATCTTGTATGTTGCTGAAGTGGGAAATGACTTTGACCCAACATGATACTCTAAGAACACAATGGGACAGATTATCTCAAATATTCACTATCTGCATAAGTGCTGCCCTCCTTCTGTGTCATACAAGTCTTTCTCAATGACGATGTGGCCATGAAGAGCCAAGTTAAGGGAGATAGAAGAAGATGGAAGATGCTAGGAACTTGATTTACCCACAATGCCAGGGGTAGATGTATTAGGACACAGCTAAAGCTCACCTGATTACCTGATGAGCAGCAATGGATTCTACCTGTACATATCAGGGAGAAAACAGAAGATCCAAACAAATGTCACCAATGAGTGGCCATTTTAATCCTTAACTGGTATTCCAGGGTCAAAGTAGACCCTGGGCCTGGTGCCAGACACAAGGTGCTATACCACTTACCTAAGAGCAGATGTGCACAGCATGGGGTCATAGGTGAGCCAAAAAGCACAATGCCAGTTAAGGGTAAACTCCATATGAATATTGGATGGTTTAAGAATATTGAGTGGTCCAAGTATATTTAGTGCCTACTTGGTCTTGATATCCTTTTCATAAATTACTAGTACACATTTGCTTCTCTTACTTTATCTATGTGTGAAGATTCACATATTAATTGCTTGTGTAGTTCATTTCCTCTACCTCCTTATCCTCCACTCTACCCCCAGCAAAAGGGTCATGCTATGTAGCTCAGTCTGGCTTCAAACTCATAATCTTCCTGCTATAGCCTCCTGCATGTTGAGATTACAGGAGTATGGAAACTTAAACACAATTGAGTCACACAGTAAGGGATCTGTTGCCACCTGGACCCATCAAGATCTTCCCCATTGCATTTCCTAAGCAATTTTCTTGTAAATGTACAACCTCACTTCAAAAGTAATGCTACAGAAAGAAGCACAATATTGGTGCATTGATGCACTCAATGAGATTCCAAATATATTTCCAATGGGCTTTTAAAAGACGATTAAAGTTTTGAGTGTATAGTGCTTAGGTGAGTGGAATCAGAAAGCCTTAAGAAGAAACAGCTACACATTTTTGCAATTACAATGTGTGCAATCCAAATCATTAATTAGATAAATAGAAAATCTTTGTCTGTATTTGCATTCCTATTTGGTGGAGTGGGTTATAATGATGATAGTGATAATAGTAGAAAACCAAACATTTATCTGGTCACTTCCTACTAACCAGTACTGATCCATTGTATATTAGAGACCTAAAACATATTAATTCCTTGAACCCAAGGAACACAGATTGACAATTACTTGTTTTTTTTACTCTTATCTCTAAGTTAAAATAAATAAATCCAAATATTTGAAAGGCTATGGAGAAATATTTAAAAATTTTAAGCAATAAGAAAATAGTAATTGTAGGAAGCATTTGTAGGACAGTCTATAAAATATGTCACAAACATGGACAGAGTTAGAAGCCCCAGCTATTTACTGTTGCTGGAGTCAAAAAGAAGAGTAAGCTAGAGGAAAGGAGGAAAAAAACTGGCTCCTAAAGGTGGGTCAAGAAAAGAATCAAGCAGCTAAGTTCAGATTGGATGCAGCAGGAAGTATAAAAAGGTTCTACTGGTTGAAAAAGAAAGATAAGGTTTGAGAAAAATGTGTACATTGGGAATGGGTTACTTGGTTTAAAAAAGGAGGTGACTGGAAATAATTGTATTTTTTCTGAGCCCTCTCTGAGACTTTCTTTTTAGGTTAATATGATAAACTTGAACAAAGATGGTTCCAGTATCAACTGAAGCTGTGCTTAGCAGGCAAGGACACTCTGCCTCTAAGTTTCAGCACACTTTAGACCTGTTGTACATTTGGCCTCTTACTTTCAACTGTGCCACATTGCTGATGTCTGTTTTTAACTTTTGTTGCTTCTATCAGTCTGTGTCAGTTCTGAAGAGCGTCTCCATTTCCAGAGACTTTACTGTGGTAAAAAAGCAACTGACAAGCACCGCGTACACTGTACCCCATGGGCACTCAATAAACACTTGTTTCCTAACTGCCTGCCTGGAAGTGTCTTCAGGAGCATAGGCAATAAACCCAACTGCCTTCAACAGAACAGATGGTGGGATCTGGTAGGCATTCCCCCTGAGGCTTTGTTAAATACAGAGCTGATGTCAGGAGACACTGGCATCCTTTGACCTCTTCCAAACAAGTTAGACTTCAGTTATTTGGCAACATATCGACATATGTGGGAGAGGCTGAACCCAAGTCACATTAATGCCAAGTCAACAGGGACCAATAGGAAGATTAGAAAAAAGCCAATGTGAAGAAAGAAGTAGTGAATGATTGCAATCTGAATTGCAAAAGGGATGGGAAGACAGACAACAGGATGAGATGTTGAGATGATAATGAACTTGGATGGAGTCTGAATTGATGAATTAGTCACCTGGTCCTTAGCAATGTATAAGGAGAAAGTGAGGGAATTTGGAGAATGAAAACAAGTGCATATGAAAAAGGTACCATTCATATTCCTATCATCGTTATCTTTCTCAAGTACAAGTTCAATCTTGCCACTTCTTTGCTTAAAATTCTACAACTAACAAGAAAAGAAACTTAATATGAACATTAAACTTGGGAGTGAATGAGGTTTTTTAAACAGTGGAAGAAATAAAGAAAGAACAATTGACTTAGCTACACAAATATTTGTTTTTTTACATAAAATAAAGGTCAAGAAAGAATGAGAAATGTGTTTTCAGACACTCAGCACTAAATTGTTAACATATAAAATAGCTCTAGAAATAATAAGAAAACCACAAAACACTTGCTCAAAATGAGCAAACACTATGAGATGATTGTCAAAGAAGAAAATGCATACAACTAATAACCTTTGTCTTTTATTAAAGTTCAAGAAAATTTCTAATCAGAAGAATATAAACTAAAACATTTTACCTATCATAATAGCAAAGAAAGTTCAAAATAAGAACATAGAATATTAATTATACTTCTTAGTAGAAAAGGAAGCTGAGCAAGTTCTTTTATAATCAGAATAACAGTTTTTTTAAAAAATTCCACTCCTCACCTTTGCTTCTTAATATATCACACAATTCCCTACATGATGTGAACCCTGAGCACAACTGTTTTCCCAGTTGTTTAGCCAACCTGAAGTATTCAGTTCTCCCAAGCTAGAAATTTCTCTAGATTTGTTCACCAGGCAAATTCCTACTAAGGAGCCATCCTCAACAATTCTCCTTTTGTAAATCTTCCCATCATCCAGTTCGTCCCACCACCTCAACAAAGAAGTTCTCTCACTCTTCAACATCTTGACTATGTTCATCTATTTTACACTACATTTTAATAATTTATTTGCATATATATCTTCTCTTAATCAAATTACATGCTGATTGAGATCAGGGATGGTGTTGCAATCATCCTTTGTGTCCCAAGTTTCTAGCCAAACTTAAAAATAGGTATTATTTGCTGACATGAATTAAAATTATAAGGGCTCTGTTAATCACTTCAATGTAATATCAGTGTGTGTGTGTGTGTGTGTGTGTGTGTGTATACATATCATAATCTTAAATCAAGATAACTGTACACACACACCAATACACACACATTTTCTCTATAGGTGTCCATGTTTGAGCTTTTAGTAAACTATAGATTTTATATAAGCAATTTCCACCAAAGTATTTGAAAATGGAAAAGTTCTATTATTTAATTACTGAGTATTAACAAAAGTAAACCCTCATAGCTCAAGAAATCTAATGGCTTAATTTCCTTCACTCTGGAGCTAACACAGGGAAGCATATTATAAGCAAACTTAATGGCTAACTAAATATTGCTGCAATAAAAGAAAAATACTTGATGCCCTAGTTTGCTTCCCAGGGTTCCATTCCTTGCTCAAATATCAGGGAAACATAATCAGTTATTTTCATCTACACTTTCACTTATACCAGGAAACATTTTTTTCCTATTGTAAAAGAAGGTTTTTTGTTTTGTTTTGTTTTGTTTTGTCTTTTTTTTTTTAACCACAGATTTTATTTCATATAGGACACCAAGGGATTTTCCATCTTTGGTCTTAGCATTATTAGATTTTTGATGTGGACATTATCTCATTTTAACCTAGATGATGGAGCTGGGGTTTGGCTCAGTTGGTAGAGTGCAGCTCTGTGCTCTCTGAGGCCCCAGGTTCAATCCCCAGTGCTGCAAAAACAGGAAAAGGAACTGGTATCTCACTCCTGAACAATCTCAAAAAAATCAGGCATTGAAAACCCTAGAAATAGCAGAGAAGCACTGACATAGTGCCAGCCATGGCACAGTGAAAGGGAGTGTTTCATTCTGTTGTACATAGGGTTGCAATGAGTTGGACCCAACTCAACAGCACCTACTAACAACAAACTAGATGATTTGCACTTTAAGATGTGCTTAAAGGACATGGTAGAATAACATTTTACATATCAAGCATTCTTGGTGAATGTGTCTATGTAAATTCATATTTTGCTGTTGTTGTTAAGTGCCATTGAGTTGGGTCCAACTCATAGTGACACTCATGAGATTTTCAATAGCTGTTTCAGGATTTTTTTGAGAATGGGCTGCCAAGTCTTTCTCCCATTCTTGCAGTGCTGGGGCTCAAACTCAGGGCCTCAGAGAGCACAGAGCAGCACTCTACCAACTGAGCTAAACCCCAGCCCATGAATTCATATATAGTTAGTGAAATACCTTTCCTGAAACTATCATGATTTTTTAAATTTTAAATATTTTAGAGGAAAAAATTTCCTAAAATATTCCTAATGTCTTTTTTTGTATTCATAAAGAGGAAATCAATTAATTAAAATTTTCTTGAAGATTGAGGATCATTATTATGAACACAGATTGTTGTTTGGACTCTAATCCTTCAGAGTTGGTTACTATGCATAAACCTACGCACAGACATTTTGAGATTTGCCCTTGAACTAAGGAATTCCAGATTACTTTGCTTTTAACTCTATATTTCTGTTTTCTGTTGAAACTTATTTTTGCTTTTAAGGTAGATTGAGAGTCCCATACTTGAAATGTTTGGGATGAGAAGTATTTCAGATTTTGGAATATTTGCACATATATGATAAAATGTTGTGGATGTAGGATTTTAGTCTTAACACCAAATTCATTTATGTTTCTTATATACCTGTACAGCCTGCAGCTGTAGCCCTGTGGCATCCGATCCCATCAGATCTTAGAAGCTAAGCAGGGTCAGGCCTGGTTAGTACTTGGATGGGAGACCGCCTAGGAATACCAGATACTGTAAGCCTGGGAGACATACCAAGCAACCCACTCCCAAAATTCAGTCTGCCATTGAAAACCTTATGAATAGCAGAGAAGCATTGACAATAGTGTTTCACCTGTTGTACACACGGTCACTATGAGTCAGATACAGACTCAATGGCACCTAACAACAGCAACAACAACATATAGCTATACACATACTCTGAAGGTAATTTATACCATATATTTCAGATTTTGCACTTGGGATGTACAGATTAGTGATGATTAATATGTACTAAGTCATCTATAGCTCTAACCATTCCAAGTTTGTTAAATTGAAATATATTTTTTCCATATTTCTAACCCAGTCATTTCTGGGTTAACTAGGGGTGAGTTAATTTATCAGTCTGGATACAGATGTCACTGTGTTTAACAAGTGTCTCAGAGTATCTTGTACAGACTGGGAAAGGTTGATGCTTGACCAGGTGAGTCCTTCAGGAAGCTGATCAAGACAGAGTTAGGAGGATAACAATTTGTTGGATGGTGACTATTGGGAAATAGGAGACTGGGCAAGGAGAGCCCAGAATACAATGCAGACTTGATAAATTATTGAAGAACTTAACAAGAATCTGTGAAATAAAGAATACCCTTTGGAGGAAACCTACATTAGTCAGAAATTTTGTTGTTGTGTGCCATTGAATTGCATCTGACTCATAGCAACCCTATGTACAACAGAATAAAACAATACTCAACACTGTGCCATGCATGAGATCTTTTTATGTTTGAGTACAGCATTATTACCTCCACTCTGTTTCTTCTTCGAGTGATGCTGAGAGCTATGCTACCAGTATTACAGATACCAGCAGGGCCACGATGGTGGATTTCAGCTGAGCTTCTAGACTAACACAGACTAGAGATTATAACCCAGCAGCCCACTGCCAAAAAAATTAGTCATTGGAAACCCTATGAAAAGCAGAGAAGCACTATTAGATATAGTGCCAGAATATGAGGCCCCCAGGTTGGAAGGCACTTAAAAGACAACTTGGGAAGAGTTGCCTCCTTAAAGTAGAGTCTACCTTCACAGAGTAAAGCCCCAGGGACCTCCTTTTACTGATGTGGCCAAATAGGACAAGGAAATACTGCTTGTTTTAAAGTCAAGAAAGGTGTGTGTCAAGTCTTCTTACATCCTTTCATCTTACATTTTCGATCTATATGCTGAGCAAATAATCCCAGAATGTGGACTTTTTTAAGAAGAATATGGCATCAACATTGGAGGAAGACTCATTAACAACCTGTGTTATGCAGATGACAAAATTCTGTTTCCTGAAGGAGAAGAGGACTTGAAACATTTACTGATGAAGACCAAAGAACACAGCCTTCAGTACTGATTATGCCTCAACTTCAACAAAACAAAAATCCTTAAAACTGAGTCAGTATGCAACTTTATAATAAATGGTGAAAAGACAGAGATTGTCCAAGATTTTGCTTTACTTAGTTCTACAATCAACACCCATGGAAGCAGCAGTTAAGAAATCAAAAGATGCATTGCATTAGGAAAAGCTGTGGCAAAAGACCTCTTTAAAGTGTTGAAAAGTAACAATGTGACATTGAAGTTGAAGGTATGCCTGACTTATGCTATGGTATTTTCAGTTGTGTCATAATGGTTGTGAAAGCCGGACATTGAAT
This sequence comes from Pedetes capensis, assembly GCA_007922755.1. Taxonomy (NCBI): domain Eukaryota; kingdom Metazoa; phylum Chordata; class Mammalia; order Rodentia; family Pedetidae; genus Pedetes; species Pedetes capensis. The sequence goes on from VMDO01024457.1 coordinate 14,789, forward strand.
AAGGGAGACAGAAGAATTGATGCTTTTGAATTATGGTGGTAGAGATGAATATTAAATATACCATGGACTGCCAAAAGAACCAACAGATCCATCCTAGAGGAAGTACAACCAGACTGCTCCTTGGAAACAAAGATGGCTAGACTGCTTCTTACATATTTTGGACACTTTGTGATGAAGGACCAATCCCTGGAGAAGGACATTATGTTTGGGAGAGTGGCAGGTCAAAATAAGGAAAACCCTCAACTAGATGGATTGACACAGTGTCTGTGACAATGGGCTTAAACATAAATAAGATCATGTGTCTGGCACAGAATTGGGGTGTGTTTCGTTCTGTTGTACATAGGGTCCATATGAGTTGGACCCAATTTGACAGCACCTAACAAAAATGTCAGCAAAACAAGATCCCAGGGATTTATTCCATTCCTGTCATTAAGGTTGAATCTACTTTAAGGAGGCAACTCTTCCCCAGTCTTTTCCTGAATGACTTCCAGCTGAGACATTCTTTTTTTTTTTTTTTTCACTATATTTGACAGAGCTATTCTGCTATTCATAGTGTTTTCAGTGGCTAATTGTTTTGGGAGTGGGCTGCCAGTTCTTTCTTCCTATTCTGTCTGGAAGCTCAGCTGAAATCTGTCCACCATGGGTGGCCCTGCTGGTATCTGAAATACCAGTGGCATAGCTCTCAACATAACAGCAACATGCAAGCACCCACTTCATGTCAAGGTGACAGATACATGAGGGTAGTCAGAAATAGCTGGGCCTAATTGCCTGGCCAAAAAAGCCTAAAGACTTCCCGGGAAGAAAGTAGCCTTAGCTTGAATGCTGAGATGCATTCTGAATACAGGAACAGCTGGAGACTGTTGATTGACAGTACTCTTGAAATTTAAGCATGAATTCTTTCTTGAAGAGAGATCCAAGCAAATATCCCTCTCAGGCTGCACTAGTACATCTACTATCTGGAAATATGGCTGACTCTAGAGTTATTTCTAATCATCTGCTATTTCAAAGAATATTAAGTAATCTCTCAGGTAATCTATTTTTATGAGTGCAGGTATATGTGTTTCATAAATGAATAAAATGTTTAATATGGGTATAATAGAGATCGTCAAATTGTTCTCTACAGTGTTTGTAATCTCACCACCAATTTAAGTCACAATTTCCTTAAAGTCTTTTCAGCAAAAGTAGAGAAAATATCTTTGAGATTTACCAAACAGGAGACTTGTTACCTAAGTAGTTTTCATTTGCATTTCTGTTATTATTGATAATGTTGTGATTCTCTTCCTATGGACCCCTTCATAGGGACCCTATGGACCCTAAAAGAAACATCATTTCCTGGGGACAGAAAATTAAACTATGGGATATGCATTAACTGGAATTCAATATAGCCCTGTGGCATGCAATCCCATCAGATCTTGGAAGCTAAGCAGGATTGGGCCTGGTTAGTACTTGGATAGGAGACCGCCTGGGAACACCAAGTGCTACAGGCTTGGGAAATGGACCCAGCAACCCACTCCCAAAAAATCCATCTGCCATTGATAGCCCTATGAATAGCAGAGAAGCACTGACAATAGTGTTTCACCTGTTGCACATAGGGTCGCTATGAGTCAGATATTGACTCCATGGCACCTAACAGCAGCAACATAAAAAATTGAGGAAATTATTTGCATATAAGCAAAGATGTCTTTGATATATTTTCAAAGCAAAAAAGCAAGGTACAGCATAGTGTATATAGTATAATACCTATTGTGCAAGATAGTTTGAAGAGGATAACATATTGTTTTTGCATAATGAAATAAAGCATATGTGTGAAACAAATGTAAGTAGTTCTTTATAGCAAGGGAGGAAATAACAAAGATGAGAAGTATTTAGAAAAAAATCTAAAATTTTATAAATTTGAGAGATGAGAATTGCTGTCAAAGAAATTTTTATTTTCAATTTTGTTAACAATCTTGAGCATTTCTCCTGTATAGTGGGATTAATATTCATTGCTTTTTTGATGAATAGTATGTTCATTTTGTTAGCTCCGTTTTCTTTGAGGATATCAAACATTTTTCTTAAATTAGCATGAGAACTATTTATATATTAGTAACTATAGTTTTTCTATTGTTATCTTGTATTTCTAGTTACATGTTATTTTTCTTAAAATAGTTACAGTTTTACCTCCTTTCCCATTTTCATATTTTTAATAATTTTTTTCTTGGCTAATTGCATTGACTTCTAACTCCAGAACAACCTGAATTAATAATAGTGATTTTGTGTTGTTCCTAACTTTATCAGGCATTCCTCTACTAAGCATGATGCTGCTTTGGGGCTGATTACACACACAAACATACACACACACACACACACACACACACACCCCAATTCTTATTTAATAACAACTCCTAGTTATCAAAATGGATTAAATGTTTTCATATATTTTCATCATCTATAGGAAGATAGTATGTTATACCAATATAACCTCTTGCATTAATAGATTTCTTAGTATGCAAATATTCTCTGGAGTGAAATACACTTATTAAGTTGTATTACTCTTTTGTGTATAATTGAACTCTATTTTGAACTTTTATTGATATGCATAACAAGGTCTGTCTGCAGTTTTCCCAGCTTTGTGGTCAAATTATATTTCCTTTTCTAAAAAATGTATTAGAAAGTTTTCTTGCATTTTCTATACCCAAGAAAAGATTCAATGACTTTGGGATGAATTACTCATTTAAAAAATGGTAGAATTCCAATTCAGCATGCAGCTCAGTGGTGGAGTTCTTACCCAGAATGCATATGGTGCTGGATTTGATTCCCAGCACTCCAAAAAACAAAAACTGTAAGTTGGTAGAATTCTCTGAAGAAACTGGACATGAAGCTTCAAGAAGAATAATTCATTGATGGTTATGTATATTTGTGCATATTTTGTTTCTCTCATTTATGTAAATTATATTTTCCTCAAAAATTATTCTTTTATTCAAATTCACTTGATCTTTATATAAAAGTTTAGAAGAAGATGTGTTACACTGGGAAAATCTGTGGCAAAAGACCTCTTTAAAGTGTTGAAAAGTAAAGATGTCACATTGAAGATGAAGGTGCGTTTGACTCATGCTATGGTATTTTCAGTCACATCATATGGTTATTAACACTGGATATTAAATAAGGGTGACAGGAGAAGAATTGATGCTTTTCAATATGGTGGTGGAGATGAATATAGAATATACCATGGACTGCCAAAAGAACCAACAGATCTGTCCTAGAGGAAGTGCAGCCAGAGTGCTCCTTGGAAGAAAGGATGGCTTGACTGTGTTGTGTTTTGGACATGTAGTCAGGAAGGACCAATCCCCGGAGAAGGACATTGTTTGGGAAAGTGGCAGGTCAATGAAAAGAAGGAAAACTCTCCACTAGATGGATTGCTACAGTGTCTGCAACAATTGGCTTAAACATAAGTAAGATTGTGTGTGTAGCACAGAATCAGGGAGTGTTTTTTTCTGTTCTAAATAGCGTTGCTGTGACTCAGACTCAGTTTGATGGCACCTAACAACAACAATCATTTGTTGAAAACATTATCAAGAAAGTTTTGAACAGTAATTCCCGATTCTTATGGCTTAGCCTACAGAGAAGCAGTTTTTTCTAAGGCTTGTCACATTGTCATATTCTTACATTTAGACCAGCTTCCAACATTTAATTCTTTACACTTTTATGTTATAAAATGTCTCTGAGATTTCCTTTGCGTGAAGAGTTTTGCTGGCATCACTTCCCCTGGCACGTTTTCATCCTTTTCATCACAACTTTCCTCATTTATGTCAATGTCTGACTTCACTGAGTTCTTCTGGCTGCACATCTGGAATCTCTCAAACAACAACAGTGCCAGCCTTCCCATGGTCAGGTGTTTCGTTCACAACTCCATTTACAATCAGTTTAAATTTCCCCCAAACATGATCACTTTTTATTTCTTTGCTGTACTCTCTTATTTATGAGCCAATTCTCTTTCAATTTTCTATATGTATTTGCAAACATCCCACGAGTTTCTCACTGTTAGACAAGAAGGCAACCTGAGTGCACACTTTTCTACCCATAATGCACTAAACCAGAGATGCTTAGTGACTAATGACCAACAAACTGTGAAAGGAGCAATATAATTGGTGACTGATCAAGATGTGTGTCAGTGCCTGTTACTTACATAACAATTTATGGAAGGGAGGGTTAGAAGCAAAATTTGAATTTTAAGCAAATGCTCATAGTTATTCTTGTAATGGAACAAAAATTTGAAGTGTGAGAACTGGTGTTCTGAATTAGAGTAGCTAAAATGTGTGCATATTGGAACCATCCAAAATGATGACCCACTTGAATTGTATTTGTTTTTTGTTGTTTTGGACTGAGAGAAGTAAATTAAAGTCTCATACCAATTTATGTTTTCTAATACATCCTGAAATAAATTTCTGCCCTGCAAGAGGTTTCTCTATGCTATGTTGTTGCTGTTCTTAGGTGCTGTCGAGTCCATCCAAGTAATAGTGATTCTCATAGGGTTTTCAATGGCTGATTGTTTCAAGATTGCTTCTGGAGTAGATTGACACTTCTTTCTCTCTCTCTCTCTCTCTCTCTCTCTCTCTCTCTCTCTCTCTCTCTCTTTCTCTCTCTCTCTCTCTCTGTGGTGTTGGGGATCAAATCCTGGTCCTCAGAGAGTATAGAGCAGCACCCTACCAACTGAGCTAAATTTTAGCCTTCTATGCTATAAATTGATAGGTACCAACTTTGTCTAAAACTGTACTCTAGATCTTCTTGTTTTAGTTGGTGGTTGGTGGTTAGAATCTGACCTTGTTTGGCATTAAGCTCGTGATTACTGCTCTCTTTCTGTTTACATTTATGAGTTGCACCTTTTGTATTATTTCATTTTTAATTCTTATGCATCTTTTGTTTTAATTGCATAAAGTACAGAATCCAACTTTGTTTTATGGTCTAAATTCAAATATTTTATAGCTAAACTAATTCAACTTATATGTATAGATAAAACAGATATGTCTAGGTTTTTAAAATTACTAATTAGAAGCATTGTTTTCTTTGCTTCTACCAACTGAATAATAATATCTTTAATTCTCTTCTCTGGTGAGTGTTTAAATTTTATTACTGTAATCTTTTCTCTGGTCAGCTATGGTAATAGTTTTCACTAGAGTTAAGCATCTTAATGTCATGGTTACAGCCATGATTTTGATTGTTATATAAATTAAGATCCATGATTGGGCATTTTAGTTATAAATTTTAAGGATATTCTAAAAGTGACTGTAATTCATAATTAAATGTATCTTTGAATTCAACAATATTGAGTGGTTGTACACATGTTTGATCTTTCAGGAGAAGTTAGGTATTACTATTCTAAGAGCCTCAACTTGAGTTATAGACTTCTGACCATAAACCTGAACTTAGAGTAGTTATGCTCAAAATATGTATTATCTACTACTAAGAGAACTATTATATAGTCAGAAAGTCCACACACTTATGAAAAATAAGTTGATATTTGAATTCAGTATGTTCTGATACCTTTTTTCTTTGTTCTTCTTTCCCCTTCTAGAAATACCAATCTCCTCTTCCTATCCCTATTTCCTCAAGCCTTCTTACTGAGCTGTCTAGAGTTCCCATTGTGGTGATGCATTTTGGCTTTTATTAAAATTGACTGATCTGGCTTTTTTCCTTCTTTTCTCTCTTGAGAAGCCCATGCCCACGTTTTGGATGGATCTCTCTCTCTCTCTCTCTCTCTCTCTCTCTCTCTCTCTCTGTGTGTGTGTGTGTGTGTGTGTGTGTCTCCCTCTCTCTTTCTCTGAATGCCAGCACTTATTTTTTTAAAGCATGTGCTTAATAAACTCTGTAACTTTGGTTCACTCTAAAAAAAAAAAAAAAAGAAAAGACTGATCTACTACTCCTTTCCTGCTCTTTCATTTAAGTAAACTTGAGTGTTTGGGAATCACCTTACTTCTAGCAAATAATCCACTTGCTTTCTAAAATATGCTTTAGAGGATTAAAATTTAACCAAAACAGCTCACCACTTTGGAATGACTTTTGTATGTATGTGTGGTTCACTTTATAGTTTATGCACCCCATAAAACCTTCAGAAAGTACTGAACACTCTAAAAGAAAAGAAAGAAAAAAAGATGGAACTTTCAGGCCGGCAAGTAGGGAAAGTTGTAGAAAAGATTAGGATAGGATTTTTTTTTTCTAATTCCTGAAGCCATATTATTCCTATTAAATAGAATACAGATGAAGTAAAAACTCTATCAGTATATTCATTCATCTGTCCATCCAAAAATATTTATTGAGCCTCCACCTGACGTCAGGTATTGTGACACATTCAGAGAAGACAATAGCATATGATACAGCCCTTGTCTAGCACACGAAAGTGAATGCCTATTGTGTAGTTGGTATGGGGTTTTTTCTTTTTTTTTTTTACTAGTACAACTTAATGCATCTCATTATGACATTTCCATAGATGCATTCCATTGCGCATCACTCGTGTTAACGCCCCCCTTACCTTCTCCCGACTCTCCTCCTCTAGGTTGGTAAGTTTTAAGAAGGAAGGTGGCTCAGGGTACAGCTGTACAACTGTGGTGAAGGCACTACAGTCAGAGAGCAGCAATTGTGGAGCTTCACAACTGGGAGAAAACGGACATGTACAAACAGTGCAGCCATAACGTGGAATGGAAATGGAAATCGTAAGAGAAATGAAGCAGAAAGAGCAAAGAAAGCATAACTTTTATGTCGTGCAAAGGGATTTGTTTTTTATCTGTAAAGCACTGGAAAGCTGTGAATAGACTGTAAGCAGGTCAATGACATGCTTTTCTCCAAAGACATCAAAGCAAAGCAGAGTAGTTGAGGGATGACATTCAACTTCAAGTCTGTTATTACATAAATCTCAAGACTCCTTTCTACTAAAGAATGATTAAATTCTCTCCTAATGGTTAGTTCAAAGAGAAAGACATTTTAAGCACATCAAACTCTTCACAGATGCTGCCTTTAAACTTGTCCTTAGCAGAAATTAAAACCTCTCTAGCTTAGAGACTTTCCATGTTAGATATATTTTACTCCTCCTGTCTGGAACTTATTCCCATCTCTTCTCTTCCAAGATATTTTTACTATTACCTTAAGAACCAGAGTTTTTATTGCCTCCATAATGATTGCCTTTTATTTGCTGTCTATCAGCACCTTATGGGCTGGGGCTTAGCCCAGTGGATAGAGCGCTGCTCTGCAGTCTCTGACATCCTGAGTTTGATTCCCAGCATCACAAAAGTGGGAGAAGGATGGGCAATCCACTCCTGAGGCCATACCAAAAAACTCAGCCACTGAAAACCCTCTGAGGGTCACTATGAGTGGGAGGTGACTTGACAGCACCTAACAACAACAACCACATCGGCACCTTGTAGTTTGTAACAGTCCTGTGCAGTTACTCAAAGTCATTTATGATGTCTGGTGTATTCTAGATCCTCCAAATTTGGTTTGCATCCATTTAAAAAATTCAAGTCTGCAGCCATAGCACCCTGGCATCTGATCTCACCTGATCTCGGAACTAAGCAGAATCAGCCTGGTTTGTCTTTGGATGGGAGACAACCTGGGAATACCAGGTGCTTCAGGCTAGGAAGAGGGATCTGGCAATCCACTCCAGAAACAATCTACTATTGAAAATCCTATGAATAGCAGAAAAGCACTGACAGTGCCAGGCATGGCACAATGTCAGGGAATGTTTTGTTCTGTTGTACATAGGGTCACTATGAGTCAGACCCAACTTGACCCCTCCTAACAACATTAATACCTTGAGTATGTATAGAACCCAGAGGCTCAGGATAAAATCAATACTATTTTTCACATTTTTATTATATGTTTTTGTATTTTAAACTTAGTATTATGTTTTCTCTACAGTTATACCTAACAACAAAAAAATTTAAAAGTTTGTTAGTCCATGGATCCACCAAAGTTGTTTTCTTTTTAACTCTGTGACTATCAAATCACTTTAACCTTCTTCATCCTACTTTCCTCATAAACAAAATGCAGAGGTTGGTCTAGATCTGTAAAAACCCTGTAACTTGGTGTTTCGGAATTCTCCCAGGGGTGTCTCAGGAGTCTTTACAAAGATGTGAGCAGAGAAGTAGGTCTCCATTTTTTACCTAATACTTCTAATTCAGTAGTTATCCTTCTATCTGTCTTTCCTTTAGGCTTTGTTACATTTTTTTGCAGAACAAATTAATCAGCTAAAAAGAATTTGGAGCTGATTGATCCTTGTGCCTGTTTCATCTCCCACATGTTACCTTCTTTATTTCTTTTGGTTTTTATTGTTTTAACAACTGTTTATGGTGCTTATATGTTGACACTGTGTATCAGAATGCTGTATCAGAGACAGAAAATGATTCAGTAAGTGCCTTTAAAGGAAGGAGTGGGCTGAATGCAGTGGCACATGCCTGTAATCCCAGTGACTTGGGAGGTGGAAGCAGGAGGATGGCGAGTTTGAGGCCAGAGTAAGTTAGCAAGACCCTGTCTAAGATAAAAACTGAAAAATAGGCTAATGGTATATCACTTGCAAAGTATGTGTGAGGCCCTGAGTTTATCCCTCCAATACCAAAAAAAAAAAAAAAAGAAAGAAAGAAAGAAAAGATAAGATGAATGTGTTAACCAGCTTGCTGATACTCTCCCTAAAATTTATAAATAGCAATTAAGTTCTAGGAATTCTTCAAGACACTGGAGACAGAATATTGAAAACTCAGATGAATACTTGCCCTCCTGAAATGATCAGGCAGCTGTCTCAAGGCATTAAACCACAACTGTTGGATGCCTAATATATTACAGATATTTTGGTAAGTCCTAGTCATGTCAAAACATACAGAACCCTCACTTTATCCTTGAAGATTTTAAAGTCTGCTAAGAGAAAAACATGTTAATAATTATTGAAATAAAAATTGGTAATGTTTTGACTGGCATATTTCACTTATCATAATGTATTGAAGGTTCATTCATGTTGTCACATATTGCAAGATAGTCTTTTTAAAGGCTGAATAATATTCCATTGTATACATATACCACATTTCTTCATCCATTCATCTGTAGATGTACATGTAGGTTTGTTTTCATACAAAGCTATTGTGAATAGCACCACAATGACTATCTGGGTACTGATATCTCTTCAAGATCCTAATTTCAATTCTTTTAGATAAATACTCAAAAGTGGGATTGCTGGATCGTATAGTAGTTATATTTTTAATATTTTTGAGGTCCCCTCATACTAGACAAATACGTGATTCCACTTACCTACGATATCTAAAGTAGTCAAATTCATAGATTCAAAGGGTGGAATGGTAGTTACCAGAGCCTGGAGAGAAGAGGAAATAGGCAGTTACTAATCAATGGACAGCGAGAAGGACCCGGCAACCCACTCCCATAAAACAATCAGCCATTGAAAACCCTATGAATAGCAGAGAAGCACAATAGGGTTTCCCTGTTGTACATAGGGTCACTGACTCAACAGCATCTAACGACAACAACAATCAACAGACATGAAGTTTCAGTCAAGCAAGATGAAAAAGCTCTAAAGATCTGTTATACAATATTGTATCTATAGTCAGCATTAACTAATCATATGCTTAAAGGTTTGTTAAGATGATGGAGCTCATGTTACTTTGTCTTACCATGATAAACATAAAGACCATTATAAAATTATGAAGAAAATACTATGATATTCAGAAAAAAGAGTTACTGTAAAAAATCAGTAATAAGAAAAATGTCATGAAGATAGCTATGAAATGAGTACTGAAGAGTAAATTAGAGTGTACTGAGTAGACTGAATCGCTAAATGTGCTGACAGTAGGAATAATAGCTTTGTTGTTGTTGTTAGATGCCATCGAGTTGGGTCCAACTCATAGTGACCCTATGTACAACAGAATGAAACACTCCCTGATACTGTACCATGCCTGGCACTATGTCAGTGTTTTCTGCTTTTCATAGGATTTTCAATGGCAGATTCTTTCAGGATTGCTTTGGGAGTAGGCTGCGAGGTTCCCATAGGTAGAAGGCACAAACAAAAGAGAAACCATGGCGTACCAGGGAACAGTGATGAGTTTGGCAAGGCCATACCATTAGCTCCCTTCATGTCTGGACATCAAGAAGGAAGGCTACAAAGTCACTTTGCTTCAAATTATAAATATCTTTTTATGCTATATCAAATATTTTGAATTTTGTTTAGGTAATGGAGAGTCAGCAGACATCTTTCAGGGATAATATGCCAGTATAGATTTGTTAACTTAAAATAGAGAACATGGCCATTGAAGAGGCTGTTTCAATAAATATGGACAAGGTGAAGAGGGTCAGTGGGGAGAGAAAGATCAGATTGGAAAGAAAACTTAAAATTGAATTAGAAGGATTCAGTGAGGCTGAGGATGTAGTTCAATTATAGAGCACTTGAGCTTGATCCTCAGCACTACCAGATAAAAGAAGAAATTAAAGAAAAAGAAAGATAGGAAGATAGAAAGAGAGGAAGGAAGGAGAATAAAGAAAGAGAGAAAGAAAGAAAGAAGAAAGAAAGGAGGGAAGGAGGAAAGAACAAGAGAACAAAACAGAAAAGGATCTGGTGATCAGAAATAAGATAGTATGCAAACATAGGAAAGCAGGAGATTATTCTCTATTTAATTCCGTGAAAAAGGAAAAATCATTTTTAAGAAAACTCTATTTCTCACAGAGCATTACTAGAAACTCTTCTGTCTCTCAAGTAAGAGTCTTATATAATCAGTACATACATACACTGTATATACACATACCATGTATGTTAGTTGTCAATGAGTCTGACCCGACTCATAGAGACCCTAACTACAACAGAATGAAACACCACCCAACACTGTGCTGTGTATTTGTGGAAGCCAATGGGTGACTTCATTAAGGCCTGACAAGCTTCTCTAGGATAAAACATAAAGGGAAATCTTTATTTAATGTCCCCCCTGAGATAGGATGATACAGGCATTATTAATAATTTCTGCAGGTATTGCCCATCCTAATGAAGACTCAATGCAGTTCACCTTGTCACACAGAGCATCTTGCTGAACAGTAAAATCTGGAGTTTTGTTTAGTTTTGTTTAGTTGAAAGGTTGACAGCTAGCCATGGCAAGTTATTAATCTCTGTGTTGACTCAAGTACAATATCAAGTTGTGACTTGGCTGGGAAGTTTGTCAGGGTGGATTGTTTTCTGAGATAGCTGATAGTTTGAAAACCATCTGCCATGACAGACCAAACTGAGTAGAATTTCGATTCCCTGTTGCTGGAATAGTGATAAGAAGGACACACCTGGGAAATTAACTCTCCTGGTTTAACTGAAAATGCCGATGCAGTGGTTGGTCCGAGCACAAATTAGTAACAAGAATGAGGGAGAAATGAGAAGAAAGTCCCTAATTAACTCCAATCTTCTTCAAGTGAACTTCCCTCACTCAACCATTATTGTCCATAGGAGGAAAGTCAATTTATGCATTCCAACGCTTAGTTTTATAATATTGCTCTTTCAGAATGAAATAATCAAACAACAGGAGGAGTATATTAAGAAGGGACTTGCATTACAGTGGTACAAAGCGAAGCATCAGGTAAATCCAGTCACTTGATTCAGAGCAGGAGGAAAATAAGTAATTTGGACATTTTGAATAAGCTCAGCCAACTTGAAAGCCTCATGAAAATTTTGTAAATATTCCATGCACTTTAATGCAATCTGAGAGTAGAGGGTTGTTTACAATGATTTCAGATTTCTATTTGGCCATTATTATTATTACAGTTTTTAAGATGTTTCCCCTGACATCTTTCCTGTGTAAATAAATATGTTCCAAGGACACTCCAGTAAATGAGATGAACTAATGTAAAATATTAAATAATTCATGTCCTTGGAAGCCACTGAGATTTTCCTCGTGTTTTTAGAGAAAGCAAACCAATGTTGTAAAGGAGAGTAAAAAAGCATCTGTGTATGAAAATACCCCCAAGTGTTTTCTTTTAAGCTAAATGTGGGCTTAGAAAGAAAAAGAAATGAGAAGGGGAGCATCTTAAAGAACAGAACAAGCATCATTTTAAGAGAGCAGAACTTTGATTTGATTGGGGTTTTTGCAAGGGAGGGAAGTAGAGCGCATGTCCCTGTCTTTGCCATCATGCCTGTGGTTCTGAATTAAACTGGAGTAAGAGCAACAGATGAGGTCAGCTGGGACAAGGATGGGAGACCATGACACAGGAAGCAAGATCATGAAGCAAGGGGCAGTGTTACATAAATGGGAGCCTGTGATGTTTGTTTTCTAGGTCACACCTCTCAAGGTCTGAGCTTGGGTAAGCTGCCCTTTTCCTGACTGCAAAATGTAATTATAACTTTGGCCTCTTGAGGCTGTAAGGAAAATTAAGCAAGATGATGTGTATCAGCAGAATAAAGTGCATGGTACAAAGAAAGCATACAAAATTTGGAACCTGTCTGACCATCTATTCAGGAAAGAGCCACATCTGCCAGATATGTTGAGAAGGGACTCTCCTACCACTTCCAGATGCCCCTCAGCTGCCACTTCGCAGTAATGTGGTAGCTTGTCACCAAACTTACCCTCAGTTTCCTCATCAGTACAATAAGGACAATGATAATGCTTGCCTTCTTGGAGAGTTGCAAGGATTTAACGAAATAATTTGCATTAATAACAGCATAGTTGCAGACACATGGCAAAGACTCTAAATGTTACCTCTGGTTAGCAATCAGTTGGTCTCACATCACTATAATCACAAATATTTCATCTGTGGTAAGAGACAAACAGAGAATGACTTCCCTGTCTAGCACAACGTCTCTCTATGAAAAGGTGACAAAGCTACCTAGTTTTCCATTTAAACTCTGCTTAAACATAATTTCTTCCTAATGGAATTCTTTTTAGCAAATAATACTGAGCTACTTCAATTGCTGTTTCAGAGACAACATTTACAAGTTGTTAGTGGTTCCAATATAAAAAAGCATCAGAGAGTGATCAGAAATGATGAAGAATTGAAGATGAGTCAAGTTTTCAATAAGAAAACTGGGCAAGGTGTGTTGACATTTGTGCAGCTTACCCCTCATGGGCACACCCCAATCCACACTGTATAGGAAAGCTGAAGCTCAAGCAAGATGGTTGTGTTACTGACTTGGTAAATCTGAGGACAGAATGTGGAAGTGCCAGAGTTGTCATAAAGAAAAGGGAGAAATGATGAAAATCCCTCAATACTCTGTAAGTTCTGACCAAGTTCTTAGCTAAACCTTGAACTACATATACATGAGGGTGACATCAAGGAGATTGGCTGAAGGCTATAGCTAGAAGGCTGAGGAAAGTGAGCCAAAATTTCAGACACAACCTACAGCAGGAGTTGCAGAAGTCATAGTTTGCTTGCAGATAGTTAACTGCTTGCTGAAAACAAAGCCAGAATAGAATGTATTGATAGTATCTTGTTGTAAGGTGCTCTCGAGTCTGGTCCAACTCATAGCAACCCTATGTACAACAGAACGAAATACTCTCCAACACTGTGACAAGCACTATGTCAGTGCTTCTCTTTATAAGGTTTTTAGTGGCTGATTGTTTCAGAATTGCTTCAGGGATGGATTGCTACATCCTTCTCCCATTTTTTCAGTGCTGGGGATTGAACTCAGGGCCTCAGAGAGTGCAGAGCAGCACTGTACCAACTGAGTCAAACCCCAGCCCACTATTAATAATATATTAATATTCAACATATAGTTATATTCAATTATTCAACATATAGTTGAATATGCAATATTCAACATATAGTAAAAAATAACTAGACATAGGGGGAAAAAGTGGTCTGTAAAACTGCCCCCAACATGTTAGAATAAGTAGATGAGGATGTTAAAATAGTTATTATAATATGTTCAAGGACTGACTTAAGGAAAAATGATCACAATTAATGAACAGAGAGGAAATCATAGCAGGTAAGTGAGAACTTCTTATTAGGTGCCGTCGAGTTGGGTCTGACTAATAGCAACCCTCATAAGGTTTCCAATGGCTGATTGTTTCAGGATTGCATCAAGAATGGATTGCCGTTTTTGCCGTACTGGGGATCTAATCTGGGTGCTCAGAGAGTGTGCAGCAGCACTCTACCAACTGAGCCAAACCTCAGCCCAAATGTGAACTAGTCAAAAATAAAGTCATATGAAAATATGTGAACTTCAGATTATATTGCCTGAAATGAGAATATGAATATCCATGGAAAGAGTCAATCAGAATAAAATCAGATTATTAAGATCAAAATTATTAAGATCAAAAGATCAAAAAGCAAGAACAAAGCTTCAGTGACTGTGGGATAAAAACAAGCTCTTAAAAATATGTGTAACTGAAGCTATACAAGGGAAAAAAGATCATAGAATAGGAAAACATTTGAAGGATGGATCATCAGAAATATCCCCCATCAAATGATAAATAACCTAAAATTTTAATACACCTCAGGAAAGTTAAGAACAAAAAAAGAATAACAATGAGGCACATCACAAACTGCTGAAAACTGAACATAAGAATTATCTGTAAGGTACAAAATATTGAAAATAGCCAGACAATTTATTACAAAAAGGGAGGAAATGATGAAAGATGGCTGACTTATCAGACAGAATAAAGGCTACAAAATAAGGCAGGGGCATTTTCAAAGTGCTGAAATAAAAGGAAAAATAACCACCAACCCAGAATTCTATATTCAAGTGAAAATATTCTTTGGAAATAATGCCAAAAGTGAAGGTATTTTTTCACTTATAAAACATAAAAATTTATTGCTAAATAAATTACTTCAAGATGAACAAAAATGACACCAGACAGAAGCACAGGATTACAGGTCTTAAAGAAAAACAGATAAGGAAATGTGTATGTAAATATACTTTTTACATAATTTCTTTGAAATATATGTACCTATTTAAAGAAAACTAAAATATTCTATTGTGGAGTTTATAACATGTAATAGATATGCACAC
>VMDO01024458.1:0-29719 GCA_007922755.1 Pedetes capensis
ACTCATAGCGACCCTCTGTACAACAGGGGAAACACTATTGTCAGTGCTTCTCTGCTGTTCATAGGGTTTTCAATGGCAGATTGATTTTTGGGAGGGGGTTGCCAGGTCCTTCTCCCAAGCCTACAACTTCTGGTGTTCCCAGGTGGTCTCCCATCCAGGTACTAACCAGGCCCGACCCTGCTTAGCTTCCGAGATCTGATGGGATCGGATGCCACAGGGCTACGGCTGCTGGCTTTTGAGACAGGGTCTCACTAAATTATGCAGACTGCCTCTGGTCTTGAACTAGCGATCCTCCCGCCTCTGCCTCCTGAGCTGCTGGGATTACAGGTGAGCGCCACCATGCCTGGCTCCCCTAATTCTTAATTTCATGGCTCCTCCTAAGAGACTATGCTCCGTGGGTAATAAAACCCATGATTTCTAAAGTTGCTGAAACTTCCCCAGCCTGGCTGGAACCTGCCTCTTGTCCTTTCCCACCCTCCTGTGAGACCCCTGGCTTTGTCCGGCTGAGAGAGAAGTCTCCTGGAAGGACTCTTTAGATCTGCTTTTTCCTTGCCCAGTGTCCCCAAGGAGTCTGAGAACTCAATTGCTGGCAGGGAGCAATGTAGGGAGTGGCTTGGGGGGGCACCACTCATCCATGAAATGGCCCCCCTCCCTAGGCAGGCCAGGTCTCCGCCTAGCACTCCCCCTGTCTGGTCGTTCCTGGGGAGTGCCTGCCTCAGAGCTTGACTGGCTCTGTCTCTGTCAGGCTTCATTAAAGCTGAGCCCAATTGGAGAATAAGGGCAGCCTAGGGCCTCCCAGGGGCGGTTCAGGTTGTTTGTAATGACAACAGACCAAGCCAAGGGAACAGCATGCTCATTGCAGTTGCCTCCCTGAGCCAATGCTTCAGTCTGTGTCTGTAGGCAGCTGCCCAGGGGCCCATGCTTCCATCACAGAGGATCAGCCTGGGCTTTCATGGGAGGGATGCCTGATAGGAAAAGAGCACTTTTAGCTGAGGGCAACCTCCCTGCGTGGCCTTGGGCAGGCCAATCTCCCTCTCCAAACTCTTGGATTCAACCATAGGAGTTTGAGTCAGAAAACTGCATGTGGCTCAATGGAAGAGCACGTGCCAAGCATGGGTAAGGCTGAGTTTGGTTCCCAGCGTCAATAGGGGGAAACATGAAAATCGAGGTTAAGCATGTGGTCTTTGAAGCCTGATTGCTTATCTCTGAATTCTGACTTACCAAGTGCTAGAGTGGATTCCTCCACCATTCATGTTCCACTTCCCTCAACTGTGGAGTGGTCGTTAGTATCCACCTTAGAGGCACTATAGTTAAGAGGGTTAAGCAAGCAACCAGCATAAATTCCTCAGGGCAGTACTTGGCACACAGTATGTGCTCAATTAATCCATCACAGTCTGGAAGGGAAGGGAGGGAGACATGTCAGCTGAAAATGCACTGGTGGCTTCCAGACGGGGCCATAGAACTCTGCATTGGCACAGTGTAGGCGCAAGGTGTGTGCATGGGGCCACATCAGCTGGGAGTTTGGGGGAGAAGTTCAGGAAACTCTTGACCCTGAGCTGAGTGTGGTGTTGAGGAGGCTGGCACAGGTGTGGGGCTCTCCAGGAAGGTAAAACAGGGAGGGGAAAGGCAGAGAGGCACTGAACAGCTGGAGAGGCTGGGTGTGGCCAGAGCTCTGGGCATGAGAGGACCCTGGAGAGTTGGTGGTGGAAGGCGGGGAGGGGTGTGTCTTATGGGCGTTACTTTTGGACAACATGGCGCCATGCTGTAGAGTTTAAGCAGAGGAGTGATATAACCAGTTCTGAGTTTTATGACCCTCACTTCAGCAGCTGCTGGGGAGAATGGACTGGAGAGAGGCAGTCAGGAAGTGGAAACATCATGTAGGGGTGATAGCTGTCATTTGGACTGAGCGCTTGCACTGGGCCCCAACAGACCAGGCTGAAAATCAAAATGGAGTCACTCATGCTAAAGCCCCACAGTACAAAGCTATGCTCTTGTTTACTAAGAATTTTTCCTTAGCAGGCTTCTGGCTTCCACTTTTATTTATTTATTTATTGTGGTGGTATTTGGCAGTTGAACCCAGGGCCTTGCACATACTTTGCAAGTGCTCTAACACTGGGCTGCGCTACTCCCCAGCCCATTAAAATTATTATTATTTTTTTAATTATCCTGAGATGGTATCTCACTTAGTAATGCAGGCTGCCTCTTGCCTCAAACCTCATATCCTCCTGCCTCAGCCTCCCAAGTTCTGGGATTACAGCATTAGCCATGGCTCCTGGACTAGCAGATTTACAGAGAGAACCACCAAGTTTCCCAAATGGGCCAGTTTAATTACCATAATGACTAATGGTATTCCTTCTTTCTTAATACTTACACAAAGAAGGTAACGATGTAATCAATCAATGCTTTTTCCTATTGTGCTGTCTCCCTGACCCTGCCCTACAACAAAAGAAACTTTGAAATAACCAATCTGCTCTTTGTTTTTGTTTCTTTTTCTTTTCTTTCTTTCTTTCTTTTTTTTTTTTTTTTGAAGCCCTTTTCTGTCTATAGAACCAATCAACCAACCTCCTCTGCTGGGCTCAATGGAATACTTACTCTATTCTGTGAAATGAAGTGTTGTGTGATTCTAGCATTGGAAAATAAGGCCAGTGAAAGACCTTTAAATTGTTATTTGGTCATTTGACAGAACTCAAGCAAGGGAGAGGATGCAAGGGCCCAAAGGGGCAGTCAAATAATAAGACCACTGCTGAGTTCTTATCACAAGCTGGCCATTTCTGGGACTTTTTTCCATTGGGAGTCCTGCCCTAGCACAGATGAGGAAACTGAGGCTCAGGGAGATTGAGTAACTTCTTCCAGGTCACTCAACTGGTACACAGAAGAGAAGAGTGTCTATTGGGTGGTCTGGCTTCAGAGCCCCCAGCCTCAAAGCAAGGCTGTTTCTCTGTGACAAGGGGCAACTTTTTTGAGTGTTTTCCATGTGCCGGGCACTGTTCTAAGTAGCTTTCCCACGGCCACTCAGCTAGTAAATGGTACAGCTGTGATTCACAGCCAAACAGCTGTGAACTGTTGGACTGCACCCCTTACCACGTGCGGAACATCACTGTGATGCAAGGGATGGGGCGGGTGGGAATGTCTAACTCACTGCTGTGCCTAGAACTCTAGTGAGAGCTATAATTATGTCATCATTATCATTGCTGTTGTTAGATGTCATTGAATAGGCCAGACTTATAGCGACCTTATGAACAACAGGTGAAATACTCCCCAAAACTGTGCCATGTCCGGCACTATGTCAGTGTTTCTCTGCTATTCATAGGGTTTTAAATGGCTGATTTTTTATGGTGAGTGGGCTGCCAGGTCCTACTTCCAAGCCTACAGTACTTGGTATTCCCAGGCGGTCTCTCATCTAAGTACTAACCAGGCCTGACCCTGCTTAGCTTCTGACATCTGACAGGATTAGATGCCACACTGGTACAGGTGTGTTATCATTATAAATTGTAATTAATAAATTTTATAATTATAAGTTATAATTATAAATTTTAGAAAATGTATAAATTTTCTAGGAACCACATTAAGCAAGTGAAAAGAAATAGGTGAAATTAATTTTAATAGTGTATTTATTTGATCCAATATAAGTGTTAGCATTTCAATATGGAATTTGTGTAAAAATTATGAATAAGGTATTTTAGACACTCTTTTTTGTAGCTCTAGTCTTTGAACTCCTGCAGCTGCAGCACTGTGGTGTCCGATCCCGTCAGTTCTTGGAAGCTAAGCAGGGTCAGACCTGGTTAGTACTTGGATGGGAGATTGCCTGGGAACACCAGGTGCTGTAGGTTTGGGAGAAGAACCCGACAACCCACTCCCAAAAATCAATCAGCCACTGAAAACTCTATGAATAGCAGAGAAGCACTGACAATAGTGTTTCACCTGTTGTACGTAGGGTTGCTATGAGTTGGACACTGACTCGACAGCACTTAACAACAGCAACAACAACAGTCTTTGGATGGAGTGTGAATTTTGCACTCCCTGCTCTACTTAACTGAACTCCAGGTCAGGTGCTCAGTAGGCGCAAGTGGCTAGTGGCTGCTGCACAGGTCTGTGCAGTTTGAGAATTTGTCTGTGCACCGTGGGAAAGAGAGAGGTTAAGGCTGGAACTGCAGGCACTTATGTTCAAGGGAGGGCAGATGAGCCTGGAGGGGAGGCCAGGGAGCCTGGTTAGAATCACAGGATGAAAGACAGGCCAGTGTGCTGTCCCACAGACCAGGTGTTTTGAGGACATGGATCAACAGTGACAAATGCCCAAGGACAGCAAGCAAAGCCGGGACCTGAGGACTTTACCAGGCTTATCTATTTGGAGGTCAGGAAGGGTACTTGCCAGGTAGCACTCTTAGGAGAGGCAGGAGCTGGAGGATGAGTGGAATCAACAACTTAGAGATTCTTCTTTCAAGAGACTTGTCCTTGCTGGGTGTAGTGGCACATGCCTGTAATGCCAGCTACTTATGGGGGTAGCTAAGGCAGGAGGATTGAAAGTCCAAGGCCAGAGGCAGCCTGTATAACTTAGTGAGACCCTGTCTCAAGATAAAAAGAATTAAAAAGGGGGCAGGGTCTGGGGGTAGAATTAGTGGCTGAGCACTTATACAGTATGTGCAAGGTCTTTAGTTCAATACCCCAGTACTGAAAAAACAAAAACCAAAAAACTTGGCCTCAATACAAAAAGAGTGAAATCCTATTATTTGCAGCAACATGAATGAACCTGAATTGATTATGTGAAGTGAAATATACTGTACATTTTCTGTTTGTTTGCTCTGAGTATGTGCCCATTCATTTAGTCCACAAGTATTTACAGAGGGTACTGTGCTAGGCACGAGGAATTTGGCAACAAAGAAGACAGAAATAAAGGAATATTCTACTAGGGGTAGGTAGAAAATAAATAAGCAGATAGTGTCCTGGGCCATTTGGTCTGCTGTAACAAAATACCATAAACTGGGTAGCTAGTAAATGACAGAAATTGACTTCTCACTGTTTCAGAGGCTGGAAAGTCCAAGGCCAAGGAGGATCCAGTGTCTGGTGAAAGCCTGCCTTTTCTCTGTAACCTCAAATGGTAGAGGGACGAACAAACTCCATTGGGTCCATTTTATAAAGACACTAATCTCATTTCAAGAGGGTTGCCCCTGATGATCTAGACACCTCCCAAAGGCCTAATACTGTCACCTTGGGGGTTAGGATCTCAACATATGAATTTGGGGGCACACAGACATCCAGACCATAGCAGACAGATAGATGAATAGCTAGCTAATAGGCAGATAATAAGTAGGTAATAAATGGCTAGTTGCCTGCAGCCGTAGCCCTGTGGCATCTGATCCTTTCAGATCTCAGAAGCTAAGCAGAATCAGGCCTGGTTAGTACTTGGATGCGAGACTGCATAGGAATGCCAGATACTGTAGACTGAGGAGAAGGACCTGGCAACCCACTCCCCAAAATCAATCCGCCATTGAAAACCCTATGAATAGCAGAAAAGCACTGATAATAGAGTTTTGTCTGTTGTATGTAGGGTCGCTATGAGTTGGACACTGACTTGACAGCACCTAACAACGACAGCAAATGGCTAGTTGGGCTGGGATCTAGTTCAGTTGGCAGGGCACCACTCTGCAGTTTCTGAGGTCCCGGATTTGATTCCCAGCACCACAAAAATGGGAGAAGGATGCGGCAATCTACTCCCAAGGCAATCCTGAAATAATCAGCCATTGGAAACCCGATGAGGGTCACTGAGTCAGACACAACTTGACGGCACCTCAAACCAACAACAACAACAACAACAACAACAACAACAACAACAACAACAACAAATGGCTAGTTGCAAAGACTGTGAAGACACAAGCCAGGAGTGTCACAGAGGAGGTACTGATGTGTACTGCTTGAATGCTTAGATAGCTCCAAAGCTGTCCACTCAGCCCACGTTAGGAGAATTGGAGTCAGTGGGTGTCTGGTCTTCATTATACCACACCTTCCTTCCATGCAAGTTACAAAGATGTGAGAGAAATCAGATGGAATCCTGCAGGCAGAATGACGAAAGGAGAGCCTCTGGGGCCAGGCAGATCTACGTTCATATGCTGGCTTTGCCACTTAAGTACTAGAAATGAGGGGTTCTTTTTTTTTCTTTCCTTCCTGCTGGGGATTGGATTCAGGGCCTCACATGTGCTAATCACATGTTAAGCACATGCTCTGCTACAAGCCTAGCCCCTGGAAGGAGTTTTTAGATCTTTCTGGGACTCAATTTCCTCATGTATAAAATGGGAATGATAATATTGTTACCCATCCTCAAAGGCATGGGAGAATGAGACATTTTATCCCTGTCTGGCTCCGTTCTCTCCCTCCCCACCCCTCTCAGCTGCCTACTTCTCCTAAGTGACAGTTATTCCTGCATGCATAAGAGTTTCAGAAAATACAGACTATACTACACATGGAAGGCTGTGCTGTGTGCGTGGGTTTTGGGAAATTTCTGAACTTTTCTAAAACCTCAGTTTTTCTCATCTTTAAATGGGGTTTATAAAAGTATATGACTGACAGTGACTGAAGATTTAATGACATCAACAATGTCCACACAATAATGAACGCTGGCTGCGTGTCATAACTACCATTACTGATAAAGGATCTAGAGGTTTTTATAAAGCCTACTTTACACTAATAGCACTGAAGCTCCCCATGTGTCTGTCAGTTTGTTGTGCTATGGGGACTTGTATGTTGCTGTGATGCTGAAAGCCATGCCACCAGTATTTCAGATAGCAAGAGGGCCGCTCATGGTGGGCAGGTTTCAGCTGAGCTTCCAGATTAAGACAGATGAGGGAGGACCCAGCAGCCCACTCCAAAAACAATTAGCCATTGAAAACCTTAGGAATAGCAGAGAAGCACTGTCAAATATGGTGCCGGAAAATGAGCTCCCCCACTCCACACTGGAAGGCATTCAAGAAACAACTGGGGAAGAGTTGCCTCCTCAAAGTAGAGTCAACCTTAATGATAGGAATAGAGCTCCTATTGCCCTTGAGAGCTCCTATTGCTGCTGGGGCATGACCAAAAATGAGAAGAAACACAGTGGCTACAACAATGAGCTCAATCATAAAAAAATCGTGTGCATGGTATAATGTATGGTATTGTTGTACATAGGGTTGCTGTGAGTTGGACCCAACTCGACAGCACCTAATAACAACAAAAGCATTGAAGCTATTGTCTTTATTTTTCTGGCCCAGGAGGGTTATATTTTCTGTGCCTGGAGACCTCTTTCCTGATCATCTACAAATTGGTTTTTTTTTTTTCAGTACTGTCAGTATTGGAGGTTGAACCCAGGGCCTCGTGCATGCTAGGTATGTGCTCTACCACTGGGCTGCACTCCCAGCCCATTTTCTACTTTTTATTTGAGATGGCATCTCACTAAGTTGCACAGGCTACCTCTGGCCTTGAACTCATGATCCTCCTGCCTTAGCTCCTCCATCCTCCTAGTTTCTGGGATTATAGGTGTGCGGTACGACTCCCTGCTTACTAAGTATTTGTAATATGGATTGTGCTGAGGATGTACTGAGTACAGCAATGGCTGGCCCCAGCCTTGCGCATGTGCAGCTTCGGAGGTCAGTTAAACACGTTACCTTTAGAGAGGACACGACCTTTTAGAGAGGAGGCAAAATCCTGCTGATTTCCCAGAAAGCCTTGGAAATGTTTGTCTATAGCCAAAAGTAGGCAGGGGAGGACTCTGCTGGGCATGGGGTCCTGCCAGGGGACGGTCACACTCCTTGCCTGGCTGGCTCTCTTGTGAACTACTGGGATATTAAAGGCTATGTAAACATTTTTCAAAAACACTACAGAGATTTATGTGTGTATGTATTTATGTGGGTTGGGATGTGACTCACCTCGCCAAAGTTAAAGGAGTGAGAACGTTAGGCTGAGGTTTGGAGAAATTGGAGTGATTTTCTTTTTCCCATTTTGGATTAAATTATTTAATTTTGGTTAAGTGCTGAAGCCATCTGGGTTTTGCTCCCAAGTAGAGATGCCTGGACATAGGGCAGGGCCTCTCACAGGACCCTTCCACGGGGCCTGGGAAGAGGGGAGCGGGCAGGGTTGGGAACACTGCCGTGGGGGGTGGGGGGACCCTGCAATGGCTACTTTTACAGAAAGAGCCACTCAGTGCCTCGGTATGTGAAGGGCCTGGAAGGTCATTAGTCAGCACCCTCCTTTTGTAGACGAGGCAGGGAGCACTCCGAGAGGGCCAGGTGACGTGTGCAGGGTCACTGGGGGTCAAGAACAAGCTGGGCTTCTAGTGTACTCAGCGCTGGGGTACGGACTGCTCCCTCCCAGTGCCCCACAGTGTGGGACGGTGATTCAGACAGCCGCAAGTGAACATGTGCTATTTCAACAGATACGTTTTGCTGTCCCTGCTGCTTTCTCAGTCTTGGGGGGTTGAACCCAGGTCCTCGTGCGTGTTAGGCAAGCGCCCACCACGGAGTCACACTCCCAGACCCTTTTGATTATTAATTTGCAACAGAGTCTCGCTACATTACACAGGCTGCCTCTGGTCTGGAACTTGCGATCCCGCTGGGATTACAGTTAGACGCCAAGGCACCCAGTCTAGATGTTTTCAGTGTGTATTAGGAGAACTGATCTATCTGGCCCATAAAACCCATCATCTAGGTGGGATGATGGTTGGGAGAAGGACCCGGCAACCCACTCCCAAAAATCAATCCGCCATTGAAAGCCCTATGAACAGCAGAGAAGCACTGACAATAGTGTTTTGCCTGTTGTATGTAGGGTCGCTATGAGTCAGATACTGACTTACCGGCACCTAACAATAACAACAAGGTGGATGCTGTCCCAGCTACTTGGGAAGTTGAGCCCATGAGTTTGAGGCCAGCCAGGGTGACACAGCAAGACTCTGTGTCAACAAACAAAACAATGGCAAACAAAAACCCACTACCTATGGCAGGGCTCTAAGATGCCATTTCATTGTTTTATTTTGGCAGTGCTGGGCATGGAACCCAGGGCCTCCTGCATGCCAGGCAAACTCTGCCCCTGGACTACACCTCCAGACCCAAAGATGTCATTTAAAAATACATTTATTTAAGTGAGGAAGTGTGTTATATTGTTTTGTTTTATTTTATTTTTCCAGTACTGGGGGTTGAACCCAGGGCCTTGTGCCTGCATGCTTTGCAGGTGTTGGACCACTGAGCTGCAACCTCCAGCCTATTTTTTTACTCTTTGAGACAGGGTCTTGTTAAATTACGCAGACTGCCTCTGGTCTCGAACTTGTGATCCTTCTGCCTCTGCCTCCCGAGCCACTGGGATTACGGGAGTGCACCGCTGGTGGTGCCTGGCTTGGGAAGTGTGTTATTTAAAAAAAACATTGGATAAGTAACAGAATGGGGGCATTGTGGGGTGTTGTAAACCTTGGCTGTCTTCATCTTCAGGGCGTGTCATGCCTTGGGGACAGGCTGGGAAGGGCTTGCAGGTCCTGCTGGGATTTGGGATTTCCTCCCTTCTCATTCTGTTTTCCTCCTCTTCTCCCTCTCCTCCCTCACCTTTGTCTTCCTTTGGCTCTCAGTGCCCAGAATACCCAGGGACAGTGGCAGTGTCTGGCCAGGTGGCCTGTGGGAGCAGAGTGTGCCCCATCGCCCATCCCAGGAGCCAGGATCCTTCCAGGGTCCTGGCTTCCCCAGGCAAAGCTTTGGGCAGCTTTCTTATCCTGCTTCTAGGAAATTCCAGGTGTGTTTCACTGTTCTCAGAGTTGCCTGACCTGATACCACTCAGCTTGAGTAGGCCTGGGTAACAGGGAACAAATACGTCACGGGCGCCTCCTCCCCAGGCCCTGGCCTGTGACTATGGTACCTGCGTAGGCCTTCACGCTTCTATCCTAAAGTCATAAATAAAACATAAAATCAAGCCTATAAAGGGCAGCAGGAGTTCTATGCTGCGGTTAAGATAAAATGACCTACGGCTCTCCTTCTCCTGGCTCCCCGAAAGCACCGATCCTCAGGGACTGGAGTGGGGACAGGCGAGCCTATAGCCTTTCTGCTGGCACTGGCACCTTCAGGGGGCACCCACTCAGTCTGCCCAGAACAGTGCTTAGTGCAGCAGAGGAGTTTGACCTGAACCATGGCTGGGAGCCTGGGTAAACGCATCCCCATCTTACTCCCAAAGTTTGCAGGCTAGTGAGAGTAAGAGGGGCAACCTTCAGGCTCTGCCCTCAGAAGTGGATTAATCCATTTGATCGTGGCTTGATGGATTAGTGGCTTCTGGAGGGAGTGGCTTAGTTATAAAAGAACGCTCTTGGAGGCACACTTGCGCTGTCTTGCCATGTGAGGCCTTTCAGGGAGGCACCCACTCGGTTGTCACCATGCTGTGATGCAGCGAGAAGGCCCTGGCTGAGGCTGAGAAGGTGTGGTGGCCTTTACCTTGGGCTTTGCAACCTCCAGAACTATGAGAAATCAACCTGTTCTTTCTCCCTTTTCTTTCTTTCTCTTTCTTTCTTTCCTTTCTTTCTCTTCCTTCTTTCCTTCCTTCCTTCATTCCCTCCTTCCTTTCTTTCTTTCTTTCTTTTCTTTTCTTTCTTTCCCTTCCTTCTTCCCTTTTTTCTCTTTCTTTTCTTTCTTTCTTTCTTTCCTTTCTTTTCCTTCCTTTCTTCCTTCTTTTTTCTTTTCCTTTCCTTCTTCCTTTTGTCCTTTTTTCCTTCTCTTTCTTCTCTTTTTTGTTCTCTCTTTCTCCCCTCCCTCCCTTCTTTCTTTCCTTCCTTGCTTCCTCCCTCCCTCCCTCCCTTCCTTCTTTCCTTTTCTTTCTTTCACTCTTTTTTTCTTCTTAGACAGGATCTCATTATATATCCCAGGCTGGCCTCAAACTCTTGACCCTCCTACCTCAGACTCTTGAGTGCTATGATTATAGGCATGCACCACCACACCTGGCTAAATTTATTTTCTTTATAAATGAGCCGGTCTCAGGTATTCTGTTATGGCAACAGAAAATGGACCAAAATAACTAGTATTTATTACATAAATTAGTGAAAGTGCCAGGCCATGTGCTAGGCACTGGGACTTTATGATTTCTCCCCTCAAGATTTAGCTCAGAAGAAGCTTGAAGGACAACAAAAAGGTACAGTCAGAGAGGGCAATGTGAGGTCCAGTGCTGACTCAAGTGAGGCCAGGGTCATCATGCAGGCCAGTCAGAGCAGCTTTAAGGCAGAAAAGGCCCAGTGCTTCTGCTGGGTCTCAGAGGATGAGCCCCATACAGGAGGAAACCCGAGGGGCAGGCACGGTCTGCGCTGTGTGAAGTGAGGGGAGTTAGGAAGGACTTGGCCTAGGGTGGTGTGGCCCTTCCTGCCCAGACAGCTTCTGACCACAAACGGGCCCCGGCCTTCAGTGTTTCCGGTTCATTTGCTTCCACTGCTCTGTCGTCTCCCCATCCTGACTGCTCTGTTCACTGCAACCAGGGGCCTCTGGGTCTGGGGGTGCCACAGAGGGTGTCGTTTCTGGGTGATTGACTCAAGGGGGCTCTCCCAGAAATACCAACCACGGGTGAGGGCTGGAAGCGTAGTGCCAGATGCTGGCCAGCCTGGCTTAGAAGTAATTATTCACTACGTAGAAATTTTGCAAGCTGGTTGTTAAACCTTTGTTAGCGGAAACCATCCATGGTGGAAGGATTTACACTCCAGTAGTGGGCGGATATCATGGACTGGGGCTTCCTCCCAGACAGCCGGTTTGTCACTATGCCCTGGACTGGAAGACAGTATGTGGCGATGGTTTCTCTGTGTGATGGGAAGGATTTGAAATGGTACCTACATGCCTGATTATCATTGCATTAAGACAAAATTCTTCACAGCTAGATTTCTAAGCACCCCACAACCTTGGGGTACATATGAGCTTCCTACGTGACCCTTGTTGGTGAAAAATTTTCTTCCATCTTGGCTTGGCACTGGCCTGAGATTGCAGGGCACCCTGGGATGGCCCTGGGAGTTTCCGCCACCCCTACTATTCAAGGCTATAAGACGTAGAGGCAAATGGGGAGCTGAGGCTGGTACAAGAGCAAAAGGCTGCAATGTTCTCGTCCTCCCTACCTTCTGCCACGAGACAGAGCCTTACTATGTAGCCCAAGGCGGGCTTAGAACACATGATCCTCCTGTCTTGGCCTCCCATGTGCTGGGATGATCAGTGTGTGCCACCACGCCTGGCTCCCACATTCTCTTGATGACCTTATAATGTTGTTGTTGTTGTTAGGTGCTGTCAAGTCGGTATGTGACTCATAGCGACCCTATGTACAACAGGTGAAACACTATTGTCAGTGCTTCTCTGCTGTTCATAGGGTTTTCAATGGCGGATTGGTTTTTGGGAGTGGGTTGCCGGGTCCTTCTCCCAAGCCTACAGCACCTGGTGCTCCCAGGTGGTCACCTATCCAAGGACTAACCAGGCCCGACCCTGCTTAGCTTCCGAGATCTGATGGGATGGGTTGCCACAGGGCTACGGCTACAGGCTTGACCTTATAATACATGGCATACATAAAAAGTTACTGACTAAAGTGACAGCATTTATCCCCTTGACAACGGCAAGTTCCATGTGGGAGTTCATGGGAATCGTGGGTTCTGATGGAGCCTGGTCCACTCAGGTTCCTGGAGAGGAAATGGAGCCCTGGGTTAGTGTAGCCAGACAGGCAAAGGGAGGAACACCTGGGAGGCAGGATGGGATTGGGTCAAGTTTGGGCCCCCTCAGTCCCCAGCCAGGGCCCTTTCTTTGGTGAGGGAGGAGCGTGTCCAGATTTCATTATTACAGGAAACAAAGTCACTGTGCTGTGAGTGCCTGCAGGGACCCCAGGCCTGCAGCCATGTCCTCGACCCCTGCCCGCCATTTCTCTGACCTCCTCTCCCACCTCTGCCTGCAGATACTGTCTTCAGTTCCTAAAACTTGCCAAGCTCCACCTGGCCCCTGGGCCCCTGCCCTTGTTACCCCTCAAAGCTGCTTCTGCAGCCACACAGCCAGCTGGATCCTTCTCTTGGCTGCCATCATTGTCACCCCTCAGCGTCCAGCCTGAAACAGCTTCTCTGCTTCCAGGTCACTTGGTACAACGTCAGTCCACCTTCCACTCCTTCATCAAAGCTGCTTCTGCACCACACAGCCAGCTGGCTCCTTCTCTTGGCCGCCATCATTGTCACCCCTCAACGTCTAGCCTGAAATAGCTTCTCTGCTTCCGGGTCACTTGGTACAGCGTCAGTCCGCCTTCCACTCCTTCATACCCTTACCTTTGTCTCAAATTGTCTTGAACTTTTCTATCCACCCCCTTTCCCAATAACCAGCAAATTATAAGCTCCATGGAAGGAGGGATTTGGCTGTTATATAGACTACTGGATCCCTTGCTCCTTGCACGTAGTAGGTGGTTAGGACCCATTTGCTGCATGAAGAGTGAAAACCCAGGTGCTGACC
Organism: Pedetes capensis; assembly: GCA_007922755.1. Lineage (NCBI taxonomy): Eukaryota > Metazoa > Chordata > Mammalia > Rodentia > Pedetidae > Pedetes > Pedetes capensis. The sequence goes on from VMDO01024458.1 coordinate 13,437, forward strand.
ATGGTGCCCAGGCACTTTTGAGTAGGGATTGGTTTTCAGACTGGAGTCCAGGGCAGGAGGGGGCCAGGCGAGGAGACCACGTGGCTGGGTCTACGTGGCCATGCTTCCTCCAGAACAGGGCTCTGTTGCCTAGAGTGAGTGCTTTCATTGCTCAATTGAACAAAAGGCTCAGGTCCCAAAGAGCAGCGCCAGGTCCCTGCTGGGGAACACTGGGAAGAAGGTGGAATGCCATGTCCTTGGAAACCTCTTGAACCCTGACCCTTGGGAGCCCAGGAAAGGGACACTGGCACAGTCAGCCTTGGCACTATGGGTGATAGCAAGAAGAGAAGGACCATGGCAGATGTCATCCTGGCCTGAGGCTGTGGTCATTGGGAGGATGATGGCCTGGTTCTAAGTCCCTCTCCAGCTACTAATACCCTGGCTGACGCTTTTTGCTGAGGTGTTTTCTGACCACGGCTTTGTATATAATATTGGTTGCCGCGCTTGCCAAGAAAGCAATGGCTTTGCTTTCAGTGGGCCCATTACAAGGGATTCGATTTTCACAGGGCTCACTTTGAGAATATTCTTAGTTGCTGTTCCAGGCTCCTCGAGAGACAGCCCAAGAGGCTATGCTGATAAAATGACTCTGGGCAGGACAGAGGTGGGGGAGTTTTGCTAAAATGAATAGCGGCTTTGTTTATTGGGCAGTGGACCAGGCAAGAGGATCTATATTTAAAAAAATAATAAAGTTCCCCTTCTCTCCACTAACAAAAACCTACGCTGGCTGCAGGACCAACAATACAAATTTACCCTACCAGGAAGAACAAACAGGAGTCAACTGAGATTAGCTTTGTGAAAAGAAATTTTAAAAAATAATAATAATTGTGAGTGAGTGTGGGATAGATCTGGCGAAGGCGTAAGATCAAGAGACATTTGAGATGCTTTATGAAGGGGCCAAAGAGAAAAAGCAGAATGACGTAGTATGGAGCTGTGGATGTACACACACATCATGATATCTATATACACCCTGGGCTCCTAAATATGATTGTTTCCCTCCTCTCCCTCCCCACAGTGGTGGTTGTTAGTTGCCATCGAGTCAGTATCCAACTCACAGTGACCCTACGTACAACAAGCGAAACAATATTGTTAGTGCTTCTCTGTTATTCATAGGGTTTTTAATGGCTGGTTGTTTTGGGGGAGTGGGTTGTTGGGTCCTTCTCCCAAGCCTACAGCACCTGGTGTTCCCAGGCAGTCTCCCATCCAAGGACTAACCAGGCTCCACCCTGCTTAGCTTCCAAGATCTGACAGGATCATGAGCCATAGGGCTATGGCTGCAGGTTTCTCCCCACAGTAGGGAGGAGATAATGATTGATGGTTGGTTGGTAGGTGACGTTGAGTTGGCATCCTGCTTACAGCGACCCTACATATAATAGACAAAACACTATTGTCAGTGCTTCTCTGCTATTCATAGGGTTTTCAATGGCTGATTGATTTTGGGGAGTGGGTTGCCAGTCCTTCTCCCAAGCCTACAGCAGCTGGTGTTCCTAGGTGGTCTCCCATCCAAGGACTAACCAGGTCCAACCCTGCTTAGCTTCTAATATCTGACAGCATCCGATGCCACAGTGGTACGGCTGCTGGCAGTGCTTGACAGTATTGCCTTTTTCTAAACTCCCTCCATATCCCAAGCTGCATGAATTGGCCAGTGCACATAGTAACAGACATCAACATTTCTGCCATCTACTTAGCTTCTCTGAGTAGTTTCCCTTCTGTAAGATGAGGACAATCAGATCACTTCCCTCCTAGAACTATTATGACAATTTAATGTGCATAAAATCTGCAGCATAGGGCCCAGCACCTAGTCTGTGCTCAATAAATGACTTATGCTTGTGGGTATTTTGCATCTTGTTATTGTTTTTAGGTGCTATTGAGTCTGGTCCGACTCATAGTGACCCTATGAACAACAGAACAAAACACTCCCTCATTGTGTGCCAGGCACACGATCCTTTTTATATTAAAGCCCATTGTTGCAGACACTGTGTCAATCCGTCTAGCTAAGGGTTTTCCTTTTTTCATTGACCTGCCACTCTTCCACACATGACGTCCATCTCCAGGGATTGGTCTCTCCTGACTACATGTCCAAAATACATCAGAGGCGTTTTAGCCACCCTTGCTTCCAAGGAGCACTCTGGCTGCACTTTGTTGTTGTTTTCAGGTGCCACTGAGTCAGGTCTGACTCATAGTAACCCTCATAGGGTTTCAATGGCTGATTGTTTCAGGATTGTTTCAGGAGTGGATTGCCACGTTCTCCTATTTTTGCAGTTTTTACAGTTACACTAGGTTACCTCAAATTCAAACTGTTAAGACTCATCTTTCTTCTTCAAGCCAATTGTTCTTGATTTCCCATTTCGATCATGGACTCACCACAGCCTTGGTTTTCCTGTCCTGTCCAGCATTCCATCAGTTCCCTAGATCATTGAATATCTTTCCTGTATCTCTTGACTATGTTCTATTGTTTCAGCTCCTGCCTGGGGTCAACCCTTGTTGTCTCTTCTTGGAGATGCTATGGGTTCTTCCTTGTGGGCCCCAGGGCTCTAATCTCCAGCTCTACCTCTGCACCTGTCTTCAGTTTTCACACTGCCCTTGCCTTTTCTCCCCTCTAAACCCAGCTATGGCCATTCTGTGCTTAGCACCTAGCAATGGGTTTCTCACTTGACAATTTAATTATAGATGGAGCATCCCTAATCTGAAAATCCAAAATCCAAAATGCTCCAAAATCTAAAAGTCTTTGAACACTAACATGATATCACAGTGGAAAATTTCATGCCACGATTTCATGCACATCGTTATTAGCCATATTATGTAAAACTACCTTTAGTCTATATGTCTATGCTACATACTATACAAAAACGAATTTTGGTTTTAGACTTGGGTCTTATCCTCAAGATATCTCATTATGAATATGCATATGCAAGTTGAGTACTCCTCATCTGAAAATCTGAAACCCAAAACGTTCCAAAATCTGAAACTTTTTTCAGCATTGACATGATGCCAGTAAATGGAAAATTCTATACCTGACCTCACAGGACAGATCATAGTCAAAATGCCTGTGTAGTAAAAATCCTGAACGAAATTACCTGTAGGCTATGTGCATATTGTGCACATAGTAAAGGTAGGGATTAGTGTGTGAGACTTATCTCAGGGTGTGTGTATTATCTGGGAGTCAGGGGGCAGACAAAAATGCAATACTTGTTGGGGTTTGCTCTATAGATTTTTTGGAAAAGCATTGTATTGGGCCAGAGATTGGCAAACTTTTTCTGTAGAGTCCAGTGGTAAATATTTCAGGCTTTGCAGGCCATAAAAACTATTCATGTCTGACATAATAGTATGAAAACTGTCATTGGCAATATGTATACAAATAGGTAGGGCCATGTTACAATAAAACTTTATTAACAAAACCAGACGTGTGTGTTGGGGGGTGGGGAGGCTGGATGTGACTTGGAAGTTTGCTGAGTCCTGCACTAGACTGTACTCTAGTGTGTGTTTGTGTCTTGTTTGTGTAAATTCCCTATCTGGATCCATGTCTTCTTTATGTCTGGATCCTAATCAAGAGCTTCCAGGCTGGGCGCCATGGTGCATACCTATAATCCTAGCAACTTGGGAGGCTGAGGCAGGAGGATCACAAGTTCAAAGCTAGAGGCAGCATATGAAATATAGTGAGACCCTGTCTCAAAATAAAAAATAAAAAAGGGGCTTGGGTATAGCTCAGTGCTAGAACACTTGCCTAGCATGTGCGAGGTCCTAGGTTCAGTCTTCCAGTACAGCCTCCCACCCAAAAGTCTTCCATCCCAGCAGCTAACCCACTACTTGCACATAATGAATGATCCTATTCATCATATTTGCCAAAGTACTCAATGAACATTTATTGAGTTCTCAACTTAAAATGTTGTTGTTGTTGTTAGGTGCCGTCGAGTCGGTATCCGACTCATAGTGACCCTCTGTACAACAGGGGAAACACTATTGTCAGTGCTTCTCTGCTGTTCTTAGGGTTTTCAATGGCAGATTGATTTTTGGGAGGGGTTGCCAGGTCCTTCTCCCAAGCCTACAGCTTCTGGTGTTCCCAGGCGGTCTCCCATCCAGGTACTAACCAGGCCCGATCCTGCTTAGCTTCTGAGATCTCTCGGGATCGGATGCCACAGGGCTATAGCTGCAGGCCAACTTAAAATAGCTAGGCATCAAATCCATCAATAATTATGGAACGAGTGCAGGAACCTTAGCTCCTTGGGCTGCTATGACAAGAGACCTCAGATGGTGCAAATTATAAATAACAGAAATTCATCGCTCACAGGTCTGGAAGTTGGGGATTCCAAGATCAAGATTAGCAAATTCAGGATCTAGTTAGGGTTTCACAGATGGGTCTTTTCCTACGTCATCATGCTGAAGAAGGGGCAAGAAGAGACTCCACCAGCCTCTTTCCTAAGAGCATCAATCTAATTCATGAGGGCGAAGCCCTCACGACTAACGCCTTCCTCTTCAGGAAGACCTATGAACTCTCCTTCCACCTGTTAACACAATCATATCAGATATATAAAGGTCCAACTTATGGACCTTTATACAGCCATATTCAGGACAGCCATATTCAGGCCATCATAAGCCACTGGCCTCAAATTCTCAAAAGCCCTTGTCTCTCCTCCCAGCCTTCTGAAGGCCAGGTCTGGAGCCCAGAGGATGTTCTCGTCCCTGGCAGGCCTGGTCACATGGTGTCAGGAACAGGAAGGGGTGGTGGGAAGGTGAAGGGAGCAAGGGAGGGTCTGACAGACTGTTTGGGGAATGAATTATCCCACTTATCATGTTGCTGGCTCCTTTCTTTTGCTCTTCCCCTTAATAAATCAAACCTCCATTTGTTGTTACTGAGCTCCCGGGTCACTGATTCTTTCAAAGCTCATGTTTACGGAGTCCCAGCATGACCGCTATGACTGTGAGATTGAATGGAGGGGAAGGGAGGCACCAGAGAAGTGTCAGCCCTGAGGGGCGACACCTCCTCCCCTCAGCTCCAGCTCATTGTGCAAAGTGAAGGGCAGGCTTTCCGCTGCCCGCTGCCCAGGGCCTGGCCTACGCAGGGAGGGGGCCCAAGTCAGCGGGTTCAGCCTGTGAACCTACTGAGTTTACAATCTGATAGGAGAAGGAGAGGACCAGGCTTGGAGTTCAAGAAAACCTGGGGCAGGGATCTGCAAAGTGCCCCCTGAGGGCCAAAGCAGTCCACCGTCTGATTTTTGTGCAGCCCACAAATTAACGATGGTGTTTACGAGCCAGGCGTGGTGGTGCACGCCTGCAATCCCAGCACTCAGGAGGCTGAGGCAGGAGGATTGAGAGTTTGAAGCCAGCTTCGGCTATATAGGTAGAGAGACCTGATCTCAAAAGCAAAAAAACCAAACACACACACACGCACACACACACACACACACACACACACACACCACACATGAATAGTGTTTACATTTTTAAATAGATGAAAAAATTGAAAGAAGCGCAACATTCTGTGATTTGTGAAATTGATGTGAAATTGAAATTTCAGCGTTAGTAGACAATGGAACACGGCCATCCTCACTGATCTACACATTGCCTACGACTGCTTTCCACTACAGGGGCAGAGTGAATCGCTGCCACAGAGAACATGTGGCCTGCAATGCCTAAAATATATACCTTCTTGCTCTGTACCAAATAAACTTGCTGACCCCTGACCCGGGTCATGGCCCAGCAGTATTACCTGGGAGCTTGTTAGAACGACAGAACCCCAGGCAGGCCCGCCCCAGGCCTAGCCAAGAGAAATCTTAATAAGATCCCCAGGTGATCTGTTAGCCTAAAAGGGATTAGGAAGCAATCAGATCCTAGGGGACACCAATCAACATTTTAAAAGTATGTGCAGATTTCTGAAAGTGCTTTATCTATAAGGTAGTCCTTCATTGGTGGTGTTGTTGTTGTTAGGTGCCGTCGAGTCGGTATCCGACTCATAGCGACCCTCATAGGGTTTTCAATGGCTGAGTGCTTCGGGATTGCCTTGGGAGTGGGTTGCCAGGCCCTTCTCCCATTTTTGCGGTGCTGGGAATTGAACTTGGGACCTCAGAGACTGCAGTGCAGTGCTTTACCCACTGAGCTAAATCCTAGCCCCCCTTCATTGGTAGGGGGATTTATTAGGACCGTTTACAGAGGAGAAAACAAAGACTCCAAGGCAAGTACTTGCCCAACCTTTTATGCTTAGGAAGTGGATAGGCTGGGCCTTGAACTCCTGGGTGCCATGTGCAGCCTGTTGCCTGAACATGAAGCTCCATAGCCCTTTGTAAAGCGAGGGTAAGGCCAAACTTGGTGTCTTTTTTTTTCCCTCCAGTATTGATGGGTTGATCCCAGGGCCTCAGGCATACTTTGCAAGCACTCTACCACTAAGCTGCATGCCCAGCCTCCCTTAACATACATACACACACACACACACACACACACACACACACACATACACATGCACACACACACATATATACATATATACACACATATATACATATATACGTATATATATACACATGCACACACACATATATATACATATATACACACATATATACATATATACATATATATACACATGCACACACACATATACATATATACACACATATATGCATATATATGTATATATATACACACATACACACATACACATACATACACACAAACACACATATATATTTTAATTTTGAGACAGGGTCCCACTAAGTTGTGCAGGCTGCCTCTGGCCTTGAACTTGTGATCTTCCTGCCTCTGCCTCCCAAGTCACTGGGATTTACAGGCACATACCACCATGCCCGGCACAAACTGGGTGTCTCTAATCTGACATTAGAGGCATCAAACTTGTGCCCTAAGATTAAGTGACAAGCTGTTTTCTTTGACCCACATGGTGTTTCAAAAGCCTTTAACATTACTTGCTGGTATTCTAAAATCAGGAGAATTTACACTGGAGACCCAGGGAATGGACTTCTTGTTAAGAGAATCAGAAGATCAGGCATCTTGGGGCTGTGTGGTCTCTCACGGCCTGAACTGGCCGCAGCTAAGTTATGGCTGCCCCTGTCAGCTGATCATGGCCTTCTCCTTTGGGTCACTGAAGACTCCACCTTGGTGCCTGACTCATTATGAGAATTGCCTGGTACATTGGGGATCTGAATTTACATCCTCTGGTCCAAACCCATGGCTGTGCAGGCAGAACAGCATGAGGATCTCCTGGGCATCTTGCTAAAATGTGGATGCTGATTGACCTGGCCTGGGGACAGGTCTGTGTTCTGCCATTGTATTTTATTTTATTTATTTATTTATTTTGCGATATTTAAGGGTTGAACTCATGGGAGAAGGGCCTGGCAACCCACTCCCAGGGCAATCCCGAAACAGCCATTGCAGCCATTGAAAACCCTATGAGGGTCGCTATGAGTCCGATACCGACTCGACAGCACCTAACAACAACAACAACAAGGGTTGAACCCAGAGCCTCGCATATACTTTGCAAGTGCTCCACCGCTGGGTTGTACCTCCCAGCCCTTTCTTTTTTTGAGACAGAGCCTTGCTAAATTATGCAGGCTCCTTCTGACCTCGACCTCACGATCCTCCTGCCTCAGCCTCCCAAGTCGCTGGGGTCAGAGGCATGTGCCACTCCATTCTGCTGCACGCTGCGATGTTTTAAACAGGCTCTCAGGTACTGCTGATGCTGCCACACTCTGAGCACGTTTTGAGCACACTTTGGGGAGCAGGGCTGTGGAGGCGCTCAGGCCTGTCTGACTCCAGGGCTAGACTCCCTAGGTCTGTCAGCCAGCACATCCCAGCAGGTGCCCTTGCTGTGACCCTCCTCTCTCAGGTAGTGGGGAGCCCCAGGCCTGCTCTTCAACTGCCAGTATCTTCCTTCATCAACCCGCCTGAGTGTGAAAACATTACCATATTCACATGCTATGATGCGAGAAAGGTGGGCTGGCATTCATGCCCTGGCATTTCAGGCCTCACCCTGGAGAAGGGCACAAGGGTGGAGGTTTCTTGGAGTGGAGGTCAGGAGTCAGGGCAAGAACAGGCTCTGCCAAAGCAGCCTCATTTGTCTGGAGGCTTACTAGGGCTGAGAAAGGTGCTTACGACGGCTGCTTCTCCCACCGGGGCCACACTTCCCCGACACAACCCCTCCTCACTCGAAAGTGTAACAAAGCCACTGTTTATATCCCCCCCATCCCGCATCCCTGGCCTTCCTGGATGAGCAGAACTTGCCGCTTCCACCTGCCAGCAGCCATGCCAGCCGCCTCCAAGTCCAGCTACTTCCAAGAAGCTGATTTCATCCACAAGCTCATGGGGCAGCCACCCGGGCTGGACACCCCAGGCTGGCCCGAGGCTGCCACTGTCTCAGGATGGCGCTTCTCCTGCCTGCTGGGAGTAAGACTGGGCTGTGCCCGAGCATTCTGACCGGGGAAGGCCTCAACAGGCTGTGTTCCAGATGGGCTGGCAGAACTCTCTGGAGGCCTGCCTCCTCTGGCCTGGGCCCCAGAACCTGCAAAAGAATGTGGGTGCATGATGTGCAGCGCTGGGCAAGCCATTTCTCCTCCTTGATCTCATCTGTGAAATGGGTATTATCATAGCAATACCTGCCTCAACTGCAGCCATAGCCTTGTGGCATCGGATCCCGTCAGATCTCGGAAGCTAAGCAGGGTCAGGCCTGGTTAGTACTTGGATGGGGGCCTGCCTGGGAACATGAGGTGCTGTAGGCTTGGGAGAAGGACCAGGCAACCCCCTCCCAAAAAATCAAGCTGCCTTTGAAAACCCCATGAACAGCAGAGAAGCACTGACAATAGTGTTTTGCCTATGGATGTAGGGTTGCTATGAGTTGGATACTGACTCAAGGCACCTAATAACACCACCACCACCTGCCTCAAAGGACAGTCCTCTTTTGTATTTTGTAAAGTGTAAATTGTATGTGACTGTCCAATGCTGGAGAGAAAGCAAGGGGCCAGTGAGCAGATTGTGGTGGATCCTACAGAGCTCCCCATCCCTCTAGCTCTGAGCCCCTGCCCTTTCTGAGGGGCTTGCAGGGGAAGGCTTTGCGGGCCTTTGCCATGCACCACGTCACAATGGGTCAATAGACATTTCCAGGAAAGCAGAGGAAAGGAGAAAGGGAATCTTACTGCTCCTCAGTGCCTGCCAGTTAAAAATAAAATAATACTTGATGTTGTCTATGGAGGGGCTGGGATTTAGATCAGTTGGCAGAGCGCTACTCTGTAGTCTCTGAGGTCCCAGGTTCAATTCCTAGCACTGCAAAAATGGGAGAAGGACATGGCAATCCACTCCCAAGGAAATCCCGAAACAGTCAGCCATTGAAAACCCTATGAGGGTCGCTATGAGTTGGATACGACTCGACAGCACCTAACAACAACATGGAGGGGGTGTGTCCGTGCCCACGAGAACCGGAGTACTTCCAAAGGAGGTTGTTCCCCACCTTTCTGACAAAATAGGGCTTGGAGAGAGTGAGGTGCTCACTGCCTTTCAAACTCAGTGCTTGGAGGTGTTGTTTGGTATTCTTATCATTCCCTTGTGATGAGTGTTCTTCATCTTGGCTGCGGACCTTGTGTGAGATCAGCGGACCAGAAAACAAGGGCAGTGCATCTGCAAAAGGTCAGCGCTTGTCTCAGAGGTACTGACAAGTTTCTGGGGTGGGGCCTTGTGAAATTCTTTATGAACTGGCTCTCCAATTAGGTTGGCTCTTGGCCTCGTAATGGGGAGAGCTGACTCCTTCAGGGTGTTCCTGGGAGTCCCTGGCAGCAAGAAGAAAAGGGCTAAAGATCCTCTTGGTTTTGGTTCAAATCCTGGTGTTGCTGCCTACCTGTGACCTTGGGCAGGAGGATTCTGGGAACCTGGGCACAACAGAGGGAGCCTGTGAGGGTCAGAGGAGATGTTACAGGCATGCATCCTGGCACATAGTTGCGTGGGAATTGTTACAGATCTGTCCTGGGAGAAGTGTAACCAGAATGCTCCTTGGAAGCAAGGATGGCTAGACTGCATCTTACATATTTTGGACATGTAGTCAGGAGGGACCAATCTCCGGAGAAAGACGTCATGTTTGGGAGAGTGGCAGATCAGTTAAAAAAACGAAAACCCTCAACTGGATGGATTGACACAGGGGCTGCAACAATGGGTTTAAAACATAAAAAAAGATCATGTGTCTGGCACAGTGTTGGGGAGTATTTTGTTCTGTTGTACATAGGGTCTTTATGAATTAGACTCGACTAGATGGCACCTGCCTGCAGCCGTAGCCCTGTGGTATCTGATCCCATCAGATCTCAGAAGCTAAGCAGGGTTGGGTCTGGTTAGTACTTGGATGGGAGACTGCCAGGGAACACCAGGTGCTGTAGGCTTGGGAGACGGACCCAACAACCCACTCCCAAAAATCAACCTGCCATGGAAAATCCTATGAATATCAGAGAAGCACTGAAAACAGTGTTTTGCCTGTTGTACATAGGGTCGCTATGAGTCGGATACTGACTTGATGGCACCTAACAACAACAACAGATGGCACCTAACAACAATAACAACAACTCTTTCTTTGGTGCTGAGTTATCCCAGAGAAGTTGAGGCCAAGGGCAGTTACCAGCAGAGGCAATCACAGCTGAAGAACACTGAAGTCCAAGGCCATACTCTGTCTGTGGCTTACCGCTGCAGCCAATATTTACATGGAACTTTCCGCTTTGAATGCACTTTGCCTCACCAGCTCTTCCAAGTGATTGAGTGAGAAAATCAAGTTCTGCTGACGCACGGGGAAACTGCATTGCTGTTTCAATGACTGGTTCATGGGGGCGCCACTGGCCCCAGGGAGGGTGGGGCTGGCAGACAGCTCAGATTTGCTGGACCCAGTGCGGAGCTGTTTTCATCTGACCAAGGACAGTGCAGGGATGTGGGAGGTGGCCGAGAAAGTGCCATAAGAGGAGACTGTAGCTTTAAGCCCTCTGAGAAAGATGAGGCCATGATCCTGAAGCGTCTGTGTTCAACATGGCAAATATCAGAGTCGTGGAACGACTATGGCTCTGTGCTTAGAAGCACGGTGTTAGCATCCGAAGGCAAGGAGAAAACTTAAGGACTCTTTATAAGTTGGGTGTGTGTTTATCTATGATACAAACACACGATTGATTGTATTTATTCATGGGAATTATATTCTACAAATGTTCAGTGGACAGTGAATTAGTGAATACGGAGCCATTATTGTAATGGAAATTCAGCATTAGGTTCCTTTAAACCTCAGGTCACCACGTGTTCCTTGACTGATTCACACACAGCTTTGTTTTCTGTGTGTTTCTGTCTACAGCCCCCTTATAGAGTCCATATTGTTGACACGCTAACTGAACTCGCAGAGAACAGCGCTGTAACTCATGCAGAACAAAACTGATCTAATGACGTGCATTTTCCCCTTAAGGAGCATTGCTGAGAACTACCAGACAGCACTTCAGCACTACACTTGGGGGGCATCTTCAACAGGAAGAAAAAGCACAGAAGTGCGTAAACATGGCACCACACGCATGGACCCTTGTTGACAGTATCAGCTGGAACCAGAAGCCAGAACGTTACCTTGTCCCACTCAAATTTTCACTGCTCAGCATATGACCGTAAAGGGCTGAGGAAGTGCCGTGTGCAGTCATTGTGGGGTTACAGATACATCTTAGCTAGTAGGGGGGATCTGTGAATTGTGAGGCTTGGTTGTATAGATTCCTTTTGTGGAGAGGCTCTGCAAAGGCGAGCCCAGTGCTGCCAATCTTTATTAAGGTGTAAAGGGCTGCTAGATCCCCTCCCCAGGGCTCCCTTTGTTCAAGGGAAGCAGAGGATAGAGGTCAGCAGCCACTTGAAGGGAGTGGCACGGGAGGTGGTGTGGCTGTGGGTCTCCCCTCTTTCCCTCCTTGTGCACTCCTTCCCCATGCACGGTGCACAGCGTGCAGACTGAGCCTCTCCCTGCCCCTGCTGCACTTGGCTTCTGCTGGCCATGAAATGCAGATGACTCTCCTCTCTGGCCGGCTCCCAGCTGCTGGGGAACCTTTTGATTTCTTAACTGCTCCCCTAGGCCCCAGGCCTCCCCGTGCTTATTTTCCCATCCTCCCTGTCCAGCACCATGCGCTAGGCCCATCACCTCCCACTTACAATGGGAACAGTGCTGGAAGAAGCTCCTGTGACTCAGCTCCCAAAAAACAAGGGAAGAGATCCAGGTCCAGGTTGCTTAGAGCTGATCACAGCTCCAACCCAGGCCAAGCCGGAGTGGGCGAGAAGCTGGGGCTGCTGGAGACATGGCATGACTAGGGGCTCCCACCTCATCCTCCAAATAGAGGGGACCCGTTCAGGGGTGCCTGAACCCAGTCACTCATTGTTGCAGGCTCTCCTCAGAAGGACAACAAACATGGAGCCTGCAGGGGAAAGAGTTAGGATGCCTGTGACCTTCCCTCCTCTGAGCTCGGCCCCACTGCCTGGGGTTGGACCCTAACTCTACCGTTTACTGCCCGTACCTCAGTTTCCCCATCTGTAAAATAGAGGTACCCATAGTATCTGCCTCCTAGGATTGCTATGAGGACTGCACTAAATGAGTGAAAAAATGATGTATGGACATGGATATTGATACATCTGGGACTTAAGACAGTACCTCACAAGATAAGCTCAGTGGAGCATTAGTTTTTATTATTATTGTGAATCTGGTAGTCCCTTCTTATCCATGGTTCTACTTTCCGTGGCAACCATGGTTTGAAAATGTTAAATGGAAAATTCCAGAAATAATTTGCAAGTTTTGCATTGCATACCACTCTGAGTAGTAGGATGCAAACTTGTCCCATCCTGCTCCCAGTTGCTCCGGGTATGCATCATTCTTGTGTCTGCGTATCCATGCTGTATATGCTACCTTCCCATTCGTTGCTTAGTAGTCATTTCGGTGATCAGATCTTTTATCCAGGTATTGCTGTGCTTGTGTTCAAGTGACATTTGTTTTACTCTATGATGGTCCCAACATGTGAGAGTAGTGAGGTTCGCAATTAAATATGCCAAAGAGAAGCCATATAGTGCTGTATACATGGAGTTTGGTACTATTTGTGGTTTCAGACATTACTGATGGTCTTGGAGTATATCTTCCATGGATAAAGGGGGGGGACTACTATATTATTATTGTTATTATTATTTGGATTATATCTCCCATGGATAAGAGGGGGAACTACTGTATTATTATTATTGTTATTGTTATTATTATTATATTAACCTTCTTAATTCGAAAGTATGCAATTGGGCCAAATAATCTCAAAGTCCTTTCCTTCCCTTCCTGTCCTGTTTCTGGGGATGCTTGTTTGCTGTGTGGCCTTTGGCAGAGCCTTTCTCCCTGGGCCTCAGGTTCTTGTCTTCTGAGTAAGGTGCTGGGACTCAAGCCCTGCAATTCTGAATCTATGAAATAAGCCAAAGGCACCTCCCAGGGTTGGGTTTGCTTGTTATCTCGGGCTCTCTGGGGGATGCTGGAAGCAGTTTTCCTTATTTTAAGAGTTTACCCAGAATTTAATTAAAGTTTCCTCCCGTTTTGGTTTATTATGGGCAACTGCTTATTTCAGCTGAGATAAACAGTTAAGTAATCAAAATAACAGTTTATATTTGCAGTGGGTTTTTGAAGCTCCCATTCACTAATGCTTACCAGCCACCCTCCTAAGCCTGGATTGATGTTCTGTTGTCATTACACTCCCCTGAGGGACATTATTGTCCCCATATTAGAGATGAGTAAATTGAGGTACGCCTGCAGCTGTAGCCCTGTGGCATCCAATCCCATCAGATCTCAGAAGCTAAGCAGGGTTGGGCCTGGTTAGTACCAGGATGGGAGACCGCCTGGGAACACCAAGAGCTGTAGGCTTGGGAGAAGGACCTGGCAACCCCCTCCCCAAAATCAATCTGCCATTGAAAACCCTATGAACAGCAGAGAAGCACTGACAATTGTGTTTCCCCTGTTGTACAGAGGGTCATTATGAGTTGGATACCGACTCCACGGCACCTAACAACAACAACAACAACAACAACAAATTGAGGTACAGAGAAATTAAGCAATTTTCCCAAAGACACAGGACAAGTCAATGGTAAATCAAGATTCAGATCAGAAACCTTGACTTTATGCTCTATAACCTTTCCCCTCACACTACAGCTATGTTGCATAGGCTGGCCTCCAACTCCTGGACTCAAAGGGTCCTCTAGCCTCAGCCTCCCTAGTAGCTAGAAGTACAGGCACACACCACCATGCCTGGCTTGACCCTGACTTCTAATACTATAATGGAAATATGATATTATGCCTTTCCTTTCAATTGATTGAAACCACAGACTCTTATCATTGGAAGGCAACAGAGGTGTCATCTTGATTGGGAGGTGTCATCTGGACTGTGAGAAACTGAAAGAAGCCCGGAGCCATTTCCTAGCAAAATGTTTGTGTCCTATCCACATATAAACATTCACAAAAATTCATCTTAATTTTAGGGGGTTCAAACATTTCATTCTAAGAACCTCATGCAATGCCTAATCTCTTGAATCTCTCCAGGAAGTATTTAGCTCAGTTGGTACAGTGCTTGCTTTTGCGCTCTGAGGCTCTGGGTTTGATCCCCAGTACCGCTAAAAAATGGGAGAAGGACCTGGGAGCCCACTTTTGAAATAATTTCCCAAACAATCACTCATCAAAAACCATATAAATAGCAGAGAAGCACTGATATGGTGTTGACCTTGGCACAGTGTTGGACAGTGTTTTGTTCTGTTGTACATAGGGTCGCTATGAGTCGGAACCGACTCGATGGCACCTACCACCACCACCAACAACAACAACAACTGTAAGTATTCAACTTTGCTCTAGTCATCCAGTGAGGATGATTTCTTATCTGAAGGGACTGTCCACTCCACTCATGTTCACCTCTGACTGTTAGAAAGTAGCTCCTTCAACATGACTGACATTGCCTGGCCCTGGTCCCAGTTCTGCTCACTAGATGTTATGCAGAATCAATACAATCTGCCTTCCCATAACATCCTCCATGTTTCTGAAGATGCTGGTTCTGAAGATGATTTTCCTGTCACCTATAGTTCTTTTGGGCTAGATTCCCCCTCCCTTATTAGCTGGTTCATTCTTTACTCACTACTTTGTCAATACCCAGTATTGGGTAAAACCCAGGACTGGACACAATCTTCTGACCATGAACCTACCAGCCCTCCAGGGATAAATCCTAAGAAAGGATTATAACTTTGTCTTATTCTGAACTTTATCTTATTAAACTTTATCTTATTTTGAAATATAATACAACCACGGGGAAGGGCACAAAACAAAAAGGACAATTCAGTGAACGGTCACAAAGCAAACATCCACACAACCACCATCCAAGGCAAGTAGCAGAATATTTCCCACTCCTGCCTCATCTCAGTGAGTACCTCTCTCTTCTGCAAGGACAGCTTCTCTGCTAATTTTTTTGATGGCGTGAAGGATCAAACTCAGGGCCTCATGCATGCTAGGTGAGCACTCTAGCACTGAGTTATACCTCGGCCCTTCTAATGTTGCTCAAAAGCTGAATCACCTAGAAATGTATCTCACTCCTGTTTCCCTGGGCCCCAAACTTTATATAAACCGAGTTACAGAAATAAGCATTCTTTGGTATTTGACTTATTTCACTTAATGGTATGTTTGTGAGATTCATTCATGTCATTATATGTAGTTTGCTGTTGTTGTTAGGTGCTGTTAGTTGTCCGACTCATAACCATGCTATGTACAACAGATGAAACACTATTGACAGTGCTTCTCTGCCATTCATAGGGTTTCCAATGGCTGGTTGTTTTTTGGGAGTGGGTTGCCGGGTCCTTCTTCCAAGCCTACAGTATCTGGTGTTCCCAGGCAGTTTCCCATCCAAGTACTAACCAGGCCTAACCCTGCTTAGCTTCTGAGATCTGACAAAATGGGATGCCACAGTGGTATGGCTTCAGGCTATATGTAGTTTAGTTAATTGGTATTGCTCAAAATATTCCATTTGTATGAATATAATGTAATTTATTCTATTTTTAACAGACCCCTAAGTTTTAGAACTCTTCTGGTCTCCTATCATTTGTGTCTAATGCATTAAACCTATTTTTGAGGTGGTCTCTGAACTCAGGTGGGATATACTCAAGGTCATACCGTGGCTCTCATATACTTGTTCTAATTTTCTTCAGCTTCAGTTTGAACTTGCATATGAGAAGTTGATGGTCTGATCCACAGTCAGCACCTGGTCTTGTTTTGACAT
>VMDO01024459.1:0-29730 GCA_007922755.1 Pedetes capensis
GACCCAGCTGCTTCTCTAGTTTAGCTCAGGCGCACATCAGCTGCAGAAGCATCATCAGGAAAGCACTCCCCCTTCCCACGTCACTCAGAGTTGGGGCCATGCTCTCTTGCCCTGGGTCTAAACCCAGCCAACTCCATCTGGCCTGTCTCTAAGCCAAAAGATAAAACTCTAAGCCACCACATTGACATGAAAAGCAAAAGAGTAATTTTAGCTCTTTATGATGAAATCTATTCTTGATAGTGAAATGTAAAAGGTAAAACTCTAAACATTACATACATAAAAAGCAAAAGAATCGTGTTAGCTTTTATGATGAAATCTATTTTCAATAGGGAAATGAAGAACAGACAGAGAAAGGGACAAAGCCAGATTCCTCGGAGCTATTGCTGGCCAATCTGGTAGCCACTGGTCCCCCAGGTCTGTTCCCATTGAAATTTCATTAAAATTAAATAGAAACAAAAATTTAGCCCTTCAGTTCACCAGCCATCTAGTGGTTATTTGAAAAGCTCAAGAGACGTCTATACATGGCTAGTGGCTGCTGTGTTGAATAGTTCAGACATTAAAGAACATTTCCATCATCACAGAAGGTTCAGTTGGACAGGACTCCCCTGGACCATCCCATGAGTGGGCTGTGGTCACAATGATCTATCAACAGGTCCGCCAGATATCCATATGTTTCTGACCATCCTTTTTAAGCTGGACTGAGACTTCAGCTTCAGAAAAACTCTATAACCAAGGTCCCAACTGTTTGGGGGAGTTTTCCCAGTATCCCCAGTGTAATATCTCAATCAGACTAATCGTCTCATCCCAGAAGTTACTTTGTGATCTCTGTTGAGGCCACGCTCTTGGACTGGTCTAGGGGTACAGTGAGTGGGATGGTGATTCTCCGAGGACATGTTTACCTGTCCTGCGAATGAGAACTTGTTTAGAAAAAGAGGCTTTGAAGAAGTAATTCAGTTAAAGATTTCAAAATGAGATCATGCGGACGTATCCGCTTGTCTCTAAATCTGCTGACAAATGCCTTTGTAAGATGACAAAGAGAGATGGAGAGAGGAAGAGGCCACAGGAAGATGGAGGCAGACTGGAGTTACACAGCTATGAGCCAAAGAATGCCAAGGATGGCCAGCAGCCGCCAGAGGCTACCGAGAGGCCCAGAGCAAACGCTCTGAGCTTCCAGAAGAAACCAACCCTGCCAACACCTGGTTTTGAACTTCTGCCCTCCAGAACTGTGAAAGAATAAATCCCTGTTGTTTTACACCACCTGGCTGGTGGTAATTTGTTATGGCTGCCCTGAGAAACTAATACAGGGGTGGGTGGCACATTCTGAGTCAGAGGGTTTCCTCTGCGTCCAGCAGTGATCCCTGGCCCAGGACTCCAGCGTGGACCCTGGGTTCCCACTGAGCATGAGCGCAGGGCAGGCCAGCAGAACAAGTGTCAAGCCCCAGGGCCACTGTGTCCAATTTTCACATGGCAGGAGGAAGTACCTGCTGGTAGTGACAGAGTAAGCGGTCCGGACGCCATGAGGTTTTCTCAGTGGCCCTCTAAGTATGGAGAAGGGTGTAACATCTCTCCCGGTCCCCCCAGGCACCTTGTCTCCTTGTAGCTCTGTACTCCCCACTATCTCCTCCCCTCTCCTGCTGCACTCATTCCTATTCTTATTTCAAGGCTCATTAATATCCCACCTCCTCCAGGAAGCCTCCTCAGACTACCCTTCCCAGAGCAACAGCTGTAGGCCACAGCAGTGACCCTGGGTTCTGGGCTTGCCTTAGCCACATCCTCACTGGGACACCCCCCCTTAGCTTCTCCATCTTTCTGGCCCTCAGTTTCCCCACCTGCAGTATGAGGAGCAAAATTAGACTGGCTCTGTGATATGCAGCCCTCACATAACATGCTCCCTAATTTGCACCATTATTCACCCTTTGTTGCCTGCCATGTTAAATAATAACAATACTATTAATTGTTGTTGTTGTTAGGTGCCGTCGAGTCGGTATCCAACTCATAGGGACCCTCATAGGGTTTTCAATGGCTGACTGTTTTGGGATTGCCTTGGGAGTGGATTGCTAAGTCCTTCTTCCATTTTTGCGGTGCTGGGAATCGAACTCAGGACCTCAGAGACTGCAGCGTAGCACTCTACCAACTGAGCTAACTCCCAGCCCATACTATTAATTATGATGATAAAAACTAGCAGTTACTGAGCTGGTGATGAGGCTAAACACTTTACATTCATTATCACACCAAAACAATAGCTTTGGATTGGTGGATGATTTGAAGGAAGGGAGGAGGGAGTTGCCTTCTACCCAGGTACCAGACTCATGAAGGCACAAGCTTTGCCCTGGTTGGACCCACTGGTGAGCTTAACCTGCAACCAGGGCTCAGGAAACGTGCAGACAGGCCTAAAGAACTGACAGAAATGGACCAGACTGGGAACTTCTCTTATATTTAAGCAAGACACTTCTACTCCCCATGGTCTATGGTTCCCACCCGTCTCCAGAAGCTTCTAGAAGGAATCAGAGCTCCAAGACTAGAGACTGCTGGTGACAACCCGACCCCGGCACAAGGACTGACCACGCTAACTACACTTCTGGTTTTCCTCTCCTGCCCCGAGGCACATGGGAAATCAGCACAGAACTGTATACAAGCAGGCTTAACCCCAGTGGCAATGCCTGCCAAGGGTCAGGGATCCACTCAGTCATCTGTGAGCCTCTACAATGACCCGTTCCCCACCATCTTGGCCTGCTCCTCCCTCCCCACCTTCCCTTGTTTATCTTGAGCAACGGGAGCCCAGCTGCCTGGCAGAGGTGTGTTGACGCAGCCAGACAGGACGGCTGCGCCTGGCCTCGTCCTCAGTGCGCTGCAGAGAAGGGGCCACTCACTCGCACTACTCCATCGTTCAAGCACTGGGGCTCAGGGCTGGCCTCCCGGGGGGCTCAGCTGGCTGGTTCCCAGGGCACAAGGTCGGCCCCAGGAGGCCCCAGCTGCTCCTCCCATGGAAAAGCCTCAGGAACTTGCTGCATGGAAAACTTGCGCTCCCCTTCTTCCCAGGGAAGGCGGCAGAGCCGCGCGCGCCCGCGGTGCCAGAGGAAAGGCGCCTCGTGCTATTAGCTCAAATAAGGAAAATAATGCCAGGAGATTGAATTTTCTGCACAGTTGTTTAACTTGGTGATTTCTAAGCACTTGGCACGGGCAACCACGGGTGAGTGGGCTGCCAGCCGGCCATTTATCAGCCGCTCCTGGAGAATATTTGAAGGTTTATTAAATCAGCATGAGTCATTCCGTTGCCTTCTTCATTAGCGTGAATCACGAAAACCCAAGGGAAATGCGTGACTTGATCATTTCCTCAGGGCCTGGAGGAGCTAGGGAAGGGTCCTGTCAACCTGAGGTGTCCCCCACCAACAAGGGTGCCCAAGCAAGGCCAAGGGCCACCACGGGGCAGAGAAGACATCTTCAGGTGGATACCAAAGACCCCAGGGTGGGCTCAGAAACACACAGGCCTGGCCTGGCCGCTCACTCACTTGGGTCCTGCTGGGTGCCAGGCACTAGCACAAACCAGGGGAGTCACAGAGAGCAGGTCTAGCCCAGTCTCTACCCTCGTGTTGCTTACAATCTGGCGGAAGTTTGTGAAGTGATTGGAGCTCTGTCTGTATTTCTTCCCTAGCTAGGAAATTTGGGGCAAGTCATTTCACTGAGCCTTGGCTTCCTCCATTTGTATGCCTGCTGTCTGGATTAAATGAAAGATCTAATGTGCATGAGCCTGCAGCTGTACCACTATGGCGTCTGATCCCGTCAGATCTCAGAAGCTAAGCAGGGTCAGGCCTGGTTAGTACTTGGATGGGAGACTGCCTGGGAACACCAGGTGTTGTAGGCTTGGGCGAAGGACCCGGAAACCCACTCCCAAAAATCAATCCGCCATTGAAAACCCTATGAATAGCAGAGAAGCACTGACAACAGTGTTTCGCCTGTTGTACGTAGGGTCGCACCTAACAACAACAACAATGTGCATGAAGTCCCTCACTGTGCCCAGCACGCAGTACCTGCTCAACAAGTGTTTGCCATTTTGCTAGGGAGAGGAGGATGACTGGAGCCCCCCATCAGTCGTCAACCCTGCCAGCTGCATTCAGACACCTGGAATCTGGGCAGCCTCACAGCTGTGGCTGGATGGGGCAGCCGGGTCCCACAGCTCCACCCTGGGACTCTCCTCGAAGCATGAGCGGCAGCTGCAGGCCGTCTTTCTGGACACCACAGCAGCATTCCTCTCTGCGGCCTTGCTCCTCGGATCTTTTGGCCAGTAGGTCCTGACCACACGCTCAGCCTCTGGTCCTCCTTTCTCCCCAAAGAGCTGAAGACTGCAATGAGCAGCTTCCGCCCTGCGGCCTGACTCACCCCGGCTGACCCTGCCCGCTCTCGCAGAGAACAAGCTGGACTCTTCTCTGTCCCCCACCAACTTCTCTTCCGGACTCCACAGGCCCAGGCCTAGAAACATCACCTCCAGGCTTTTCACCTGCAGAGCCATCGCTTTGCGCTGCCCCTTGGGGGCAAGGAAAGGTCACATGCTAAAACATGTAGGCATGGTCCTCACATTGAGAATGAGTCAGCCTTGTTCCCAAAGCACGCATTGGGTCTGCGCTGTCAGCCAACGTTTTCTGAAAGCCTGTGTGTGTCGGATCATCTCCTTTAATCCTCACCACAGTCCTAGCAGGCAGGAACCATCACCCCCAGCGCAGGGCGGATGCAGGCCAAGGTGCAATAAGTGATAGAGCTGAATGAGGGAGCCCTGCCAAGCCCTAGAAGGAGGTGGAAGGAGAGGCAGGACTACTGGTGGAGAAGCTGGGGTATACACAGAAGAACAGAGGGGCCCTGAAGGCTACACTCGGGGCAGGGACAGCCCTGGGGTTCCGTCTGCTCTCCTTCCACAGTCCCCCAGCCCCGCCTCTCACCCTCCAGGAACCAACTAACAAACACACAGGCAGGAGGAAGTCTATTGACCCTGTATGCCCCCAGGGGACAGCAGAGCCACTCTCACACCAAGAGGTGTCCTTTTCCAGGGCCCCAGAAGCCCAGTCAGAAAACCTCAACCTGGAGAAGATGTAACCAGGCAAGGTCAAAGAGGCAAGGTCAAAGAGGCAAGGTCAAAAACGTGA
Source organism: Pedetes capensis (assembly GCA_007922755.1). NCBI lineage: Eukaryota > Metazoa > Chordata > Mammalia > Rodentia > Pedetidae > Pedetes > Pedetes capensis. The sequence continues at coordinate 5,136 of VMDO01024459.1, forward strand.
GGGGCCAGAGGAGTCTCTCAGAGCCAGGTGTGAGGATGCTCACGGCCCAGAGGATGATTCCAGACCCATCTTCTTCACAGAGGGGACAATGGTATCACTGACCTACCGAGAACTAGGGCAAGGGGAGGTTCACCGTCATCCAGGGCAAAGGTCAGACACAGAGCCATGCCCCTCTGGGCAGAAGCCACCACCCAGAGCAAGAAGAAAGGCCTGGCCAAAACTGAGGACTCCAAGCTACGTGCTCACTCTTCAGGGTTCCAGCCCACCTCCGGCACTTTGGGCCAAAATCCTGGTGTATCCTTGACAACTCCTGCTTGTGGAAGTGTCTGCTGGTCATGGGCACCCATCCTCCACTGACCCCTCTCCAGAAAGAAAACTAGGGCCTGGCCCACCTCAGACTCGTTCCGATTCTCTCCGTGACCTTCTGCTCAGAGTAGCCCCCTTTGCAACACAGAGTCCCTTCTAGGTGACAAAGACTCTGTCCTTGCTTGCCTTCACAGGACACTGAGCAAAGCTCCCACCACCAACAGCCCCCTACCCATGGCCTCACATAAGAAACAGGCTCGCCTTGGCCCCAGACACACACACGCAGCCACCCAGAGGACAGGACGGGCACGGGTTTTCCATCACTCCAGCCTGAGTGATGTCTGTTGAGGCGCTCCCTTTAATGCCAGAGCTGAGAGGGGCCCAGGAAGTGACAAATGCGTCATGGTAGGGGCCAATTACACATGCTAATAACAAATCCGTGCTGGGGCCCAGAGTCACCTAGACGGTAGAGGGGATTTATGGCCCAAACCTGATTTCCCAGAATCCAGCGAACTCAGGAACAGAGAGAGGCAGAACCTGACAGAGCGTTCCCCGGGTCTCGCTGGGAGCCGTGTACGTTGGAAAGGCTTTGGCCTCGCCTGCTTGCTGTGCTTTATTGTTGGCAGAGAGATGGGAAATTTATTACTTTACAAATCATACCATTCGCAGCATAAATGAACTGTCTGGCTGCGGCACGCTCGGGCCCAGATGATTTGCAAAACGTCTAATGGTAAGCAGGGTTATGCTATCTGCTTACGGCCTCCGAGACAAAAGCGAACCGTAACACAGAGCATCTGCACAGTGTAACTCGAGGCCGGCAAATTGGCTGCGACTCATAAATGTTGGCTCAGCAGCATTACATAACTCGGCGTGCTCCGCCGGGGACTCAGAGGAACACAGGGCAGCCCCCCAGCCCAGGGATCCAGCCCCGATGAGGCTGTGGATGACAGGCAGGGTACCAGTGGGGTTCGGGGCCTGAGGTCAGGGCCAGGCTGAGCTCCCCAGCCTGACTGGTCCTGAGGCCTGCTAGCCATCAGGAGGCCAGGCAGAGCCCTGGGACTGCCTGGGCCCAGGCTGCTCTCTACAGCCCTTCTCTTCAAATCCCCCAAACCTGAGGTGGGAGGGAAGGTGTTGAAATTACTGCAGCCTCGACCCAGAGACAGGAGTCAGTCAGGGGCCACGGCCCGTGGGGTAGCCTACCCTCTGCTGGCTGGCCCAGCTGGTGACAGAGAAGAAGGATGGCACAATCATCACCACAGACAGGCTTAGTCCTGTGCCCGGGACTCAGGGCATCGCTAGGAGGAAGGCAGTGGCACACGCAGTTACAGAGGAAGCCACGCAAGTCATGCAGCCTCCCTGAGCTTCAGGATCCAGTGGGTCCAAATCCCGGCTGTTACAGTCCTGGGGCATGTGGCACCTAGCGCTCATTGTTTTCACAGAGCCCTCACAGCAACCTGTAGAGTACGGAGGTCATCATCCCTGTTTTACATGTGAGCAAACTGAGGCTCAGGAGAGTCATGGCCCATGACCAAATTCATGGGCCATAACTCATACTTAGAGGGTGGCTGAGCCAGGATTCAAGCTCAGGATCATCTCTGTGTGAGGCCTCTGCCTTTTCCCACCACACTTCTCTGCCTCCCATAACCTCAGTGTCTTCTTATGGCTTCCCACTAACCCCCCTCGTGCTGTTTGAGACAGTGCCATTAGGTACTCACTCAATGAGTATTTTCCAGATATCTAATCATGGGTTGGGCTGGGATTTAGCTCAGTTGGCAGAGTGCTGCTCTGCAGTGTCTGAGGCCCTGAGTTTGATTCCCAGCACTGCAAAATGGGAGAAGGACATGGCAGCCCACTCCCAAGGCAATCCCCAAACAGTCAGCCATTGAAAATCCTATGAGGGTCCCTATGAGTCGGACTCAACTCGACAGCACCTAACAACAACAACAACAATCATGGGTTAGAAAAGAGCTCCAGAAAAGAGGGGGGGCGGTCCATGACTGGCCCCAGGGAGCTCATAGTCAATTTTGCCCAAGGGTAAGAGACAGACAATCTCCAAGAAGTCCAGGGCAGTCAGCAGGGAAGGCTGACAGAAAAGGGCCACGTGGTTCTTTGAGTCAGGCCTTGACAGATGCACTATTCACCCAAGGCAAGCTCTGCCATGGCCCAGGCATGCCGCAGAGACCTTGCTTCAAACAAACCGGTACCCACCTTGGCTCAAGGAACTCGGGTGATGTTCCCAGGGCAGGAAAGGCACAGGGCCCTGCCTGCGTGCAAAAATAATCCTAAACTCAGGCTTAGAATGTAGCACTGAGAAAAGCTAAATTTGTATTGATTCTCAACTTGGTGAAGTCTTTAGCCAAAAAGCAAAAATAAAAAAGCTTTCTGAACATTGATTTTAACACAGGGAATGGTTTTAAAACAATATGATTGTCAAAAACAAAGCTGTCTTGCTACCATAGTGAATATTGACCCCGCCACTCAGCATTAGAAATAAAAGGCTGTTTACTGAATACTCATCTAAGACAGCCTCACTTTTTTGTTTCCAAGCCTCTGAAATAAGTTCCTGGCCCCAGTGCTATCTTTCCCTTGTTTTGTGCATTCATTTATCCATTTATTCAATAAATGGAAAATTATTCATTATTATCATGCAGAAGAGCTCATTGCTCCAATCTCAGAAACAGCCCAGCAGATTTTCAGTGCCCTCCATGAGATCAAATCCACATTTGTTGTTGTTGTTAGGTGACATCAAGTTGGTATCCGACTCATAGCGACCCTCTGTACAACAGGGGAAACACTATTGTCAGTGCTTCTCTGCTGTTCATAGGGTTTTCAATGGCAGATTGATTTTTGGGAGGGGATTGCCAGGTCCTTCTCCCAAGCCTACAGCTTCTGGTGTTCCCAGGCGGTCTCCCATCTAGGTACTAACCAGGCTCAACCCTGCTTAGCTTCCGAGATCTGACGGGATCAGATGCCACAGGGCTACAGCTGCAGGCAAATCCACATTAGGCATCATGATCTCTGAAGAAGCTTAAATTCAGTTTATGGGCTTTTTAATATTTTTTCCTTTTCTTTTTGCAGCGCTGGGGGTTGAACTCAGGACCTTGTATATGCCAGGCACGCACTCTACCACTGAACTACATACCTCCAGCCCTTAATGGACTTTATAGTTTTTATAGCTTGTAAACGTCACTGTTAGTGAGGAAGCCTATTAGACACCAAAATAGCACATGTGTGTCCGCTGGAAGCGCAGACTGCAGGAGAGTGACAGCACCCACCATCGGCACCAGAGCCGTCACCAGGATGAATGTTTTCCGGCATTCCAGCGAGGGGCATTGGTTCGTCCCAGTCAGAGCCCTTTCGGTGTGTAACTAATACCGTGTCTAACAGCCGCCACTCTCATCTCTTACAAGGACCCCTCTCAGCCCCGGAAGGTTGGCCTTGACCTAAACAGGATGCTATGGGAGAATACTCAGGACATGAGCCCAAGCTGGCTTGAGCCAGGAGCAACACCCCCCCCCGCCCCCCCAAGAGCCATGAGACTCACACTGCAGGAGGCTCGCATGGCCCCCACCCCACGGGGCCTCTGGTGGAACAACAGGACAAAGAAGGCAAAATGCTCCTGGGCCAAGTCCGCGTGCTCTGCCAAGCCAGGGGCCAGCACAGCAGAGGCAAACACAGGTGACTTCTCTCAGCGTGTGCACAAACCATAGGCTCTGCGTCCCACACTCCCTTCTCGGGATGACCACCTCACTGGAGTGCGCACACAGCAATAGCCATCCTGAAAGTGACTACCGAGGGCTGACTCTGAAGACCCTCTATGTTCCTTTGATGAAACAAAGCAAAGCCATTGCTCCACAAGTTTTACATAGTTGTTGTTGTGAGGTGCCGTCGAGTCGGTACCTGACTCATAGCGACACTGATAGGGTTTTCAATGGCAGACTGTTTCACGATTGCCTTAGGAGTGGATTGCCAGGTCCTTCTCCCCTTTTTGCGGTGCTGGGAATTGAACTAGGGACCTCACAGACTGCAGCGCAGCGCTCTACCAACTGAGTTAAATCCCAGCCCCACCATAGTTGAAGACAAAAGAAACAAGAAAAAACTAAAAAGTTCCAGGGAGCAGTAGGCTTTCACATGACCTGAGCCGTGGGGACTCTAGGGAGGGTAGGGAGCCCAACCCCAGAGAGACATGATGCTTTTCACCCAACACCAAAGGACACGTAAGCCCCAGAGCCTCACAGGGGAGCTCAGATTAAGAATTTCTGTCATCACAATTCTTCAACTCAAGAGGACTGAGCCAGTCATGTACTCTCCCAGCACCCTAAGCTCGGGGACACAGAGGTGATCTGCATGCGTGGCCATGAGAAGGTTTGGGGCCCTCTCTGAACCCACCCCCACCTCTAGTCTCTGACCTCTTCACTTGTTAGGGGCTGTCGAGTCCGACTCATAGGGACCCTCATAGGGTTTTCAATGGCTGTTTCTTAGGATTGCCTTGGGAGTGGGTTGCCAGGTCCTTCTCCCATTTTGCGGTGCTGGGAATTGAACTCGGGACCTCAGAGACTGCAGAGCAGCGCTCTACCAACTGAGCTAAATCCCAGCCCTACCTCTTCACTAGGAAAATTAAAACAAGAGGTTGTGTTTGTACATTGCCAGGTTTCCTGGTTTTCTGTCATTGGGGCTACACGTGAGGCGCATGCCTCTCTGCCCAGCCTGCATTTCCTAGAAGGTCTGCCTCAACACAGAGACTCACAGTCTCCACCACAGCCACTGCCTGCTAGGCCACCTGGCCCACTAACAACCGCATTCATGTATTTGCCCTGCTGCCTGGCCTGGAGGTCATCATCGATTGGCCACTGGTTGAGGCTTGGGCCAATCAGATTCTCTGCCCCAGAACTTGGAGCGCCAAGAGAACTGCAATGAAGCAGCAGGAACATCTGAAAAATAATCCCCAAGGGGGTGGTCTCTGATCCCCTCTGGGTTAAAGAGACAGGAACCAAGAAGCAAATACCGTGCAGAGGAGAGTGAGAGATCTTGCCACCACCTGGGGGACAGAGGCCAGCAGAGGGAGTAGCCCTAGGGCCCAGAGCCACGTTGATCCGTTGATCCAGAACTTACCTCCCACGGTCTGAGCTTGATTTGGAGTTTGCGGCTGGGCCACAGGGGCACTGAAAGCCAGGGAGAGTCCATCAAATGGCTGTCTATCAACTGAGGTCCTTGAATACCAAAGAGTCCCCAGCAGGGAAGGAGACTGACCAAGGGGAGCCAACCTATTCAGTGGGGAGGGCACATCAAGGCTGGCCCAGCAGCCAACCCTCTAGAGACCTTCTAACTGCACCTGTTAGACCCACCAGAGGAGGCTGGCTGGGTAGGTCTGGGGCGAGGCAGTATCTGCAGCCTTACACAACTCCGCAAGGGATCAGGATTCTGGGCCAGGATTAGGAACCACTAGTTTGGGCCATGGGCTGGGATTTAGCTCAGTTGGTAGAGCGCTGCTCTGTAGCCTGAGGTCCCGAGTTCGATTCCCAGCACTGCAAAAATGGGAGAAGGACCTGGCAATCCACTCCCAAGGCAATCCCGAAACAATCAGCCATTGAAAATCCTGTAAGGGTCACTATGAGTCGGACGCGACTTGACAGCACCTAACAACAACAACAACAACAACAAGTTTGGGCCACACACCCTTGCCTCGAAAAAACAGTCCCCAGTGTGCCGATGTCAGAGGACAGGGAGTAATGCTAATCTCCAGAAGTTTCATATCTGTCTGGAAAAACCTGCCGTCTTTACTCCTGGGCCTCCAATGCCACTTAGCTTCCTCCAAGACACCGACTGTCCTTATCTGAGCTGAGTCTCACCTTCCCCATGCCCAAGAAAGCCACTGTCCTCTGATTTTCAGCCCCTATCACACACAGAGTCCTCGTCTCTGGGAGCTCCTGGGCTGCTGGACCCAGGCCTGTGTGTCTAAGGTGTGGAGATGTCCCTGGGTTCCCCCTGGGCTGTGTACTTGGCTTAGGCCTAGACAGGGTTAAGTGGGGGGGAACTGGGTAGAGAAGAATTTGCTCCTTGTCGCTCTTGTGGGTCTGTGCCGGTCCCTGTGGCAGGGGCACAGTGGTGCAGGGGAGGCAGCTCAGAAGCCGTCCCAGGCAGAGGACTGACGTGGGATCCTGTGACTTAGCTCAGAGCTCTGAAGTCCTTCAGGAAACACGGCCACCCGCTTCTTGTTGTTGTTAGGTGCCGTCGAGTCTGTATCTGACTCATAGCGACCCTTATAGGGTTTTCAATGGCTGACTGTTTCGGGATTGCCTTGGGAGTGGATTGCCAGGCCCTTCTCCCATTTTTGCGGTGCTGGGAATTGAACTCAGGACCTCAGAGACTGCAGAGTGGAGCTCTACCAACTGAGCTAAATCCCAGCCCACCCCCTTCTTAGTCAAAGGCACTTGGCTGGGTAGATACAGGGGCGTTGGAGGAGAGAAAGAGGAGAAGAAGGAACTGTTCTGAAGTTCCTTCCAGGCCAGACTTTTCCAAAGCCCCAGCTCTAGGGCCAGCCATTTCCCTGTCTTGCCATGGTTCCAAGCAATCCAGGGCAGCTGAAAGAGTGCAGGCGTGGAGAAGGCTCTACCACGCAAAATGTGCATTTGATCAAGGTCGAAAACATGGTGTAACATGAGTTCTCCTGATCTATTGGATTTCTGCAAAAGAGCCCTGAACTCCTCACTCAAGTTCAACCTCAGGTCTCGGGAAAAATGAGTTTGTTAATTCAAGCAATTCCCCAGTGGTCAGTAGTTTATACCACATGCTTTGAAACAATGTGGCCTAAGTCAGGGGAGAAGTTGAATTACTTCCTAGGGGAGAGCCAAAGCCTATCCGTTAACCTTGACAGGCTCTGCAGCCTCCTGCTCTGGCTGGCCCGGCTCCCCGCAAGCCCTTCCCAGGAGGCTGGGGGAGGGCGCTGGCTGCTCAGCTCCCACACCCACCCACAACAGCCCCCTGCCACTGAGAGAACCCCTACTCTGAAGGCTGGAGCGCCTAGACGGCTAGGGTGTGCCATCACATGCCCCCAGTAGGCCAGAGGGTGCCCTAGGACCATGACCCTCCTGCCAAGCATAGCCAGGAAGGGCATGCTGCCAGGGTGGACCAAGGACAGGCTCCCCACGTGCAGGTCGGTCTCTGGTAGGAAGTTGTGGGGAGGATCCTTTTAAGAGAAGATTAATGATGGCAGGGGCCTCCAGGCCACCTGGTAAATTCCAGTCCTTCATCCAGGGAATATTTATTGGGCATCCATTACATGCCAGTTTCACCGTACTAAGCCATGGAGCCTCCTGTGCAGCAATGTGTGGACCTGGGAGAATGGTGCAGAGGAAGACAGGGACAATAACCGCCACCAGCACGTCCTGACAGCCTCTTCCAGGCCCTTTGCATAGACTAACCGTCGCATCCTCACAGCCACTACTGAGGGAGACCTAACCGACATCGCCATCGCACAGATGAGGAAACTGAGGTGCTTGCCCAAGTTGCCCAGCTGGTCAGCAGGGCTGCGGGGACTTGGACAGTCTGGCTCTGGAGCCTTGGCCTGTTGTCACCACCTCAATCTCGATTCTTATCATTAACAAAAGCATGCGAGCTCCCTGCTTCTCCTTCCCACGTGGCACAGCCTCACAGCCAACAAGTGGTATTCTCAGGGTATACCGAGGGTCTCTCTGAGCCCAGAGCCCAAGTTCTTGGTCACCCTGCCCTGCCTCAATGGGCCTCAGACAAGTTATTCCACCTCTCAGCTTCTGTTTCTCTCCCTTTAAGGTGGCAATAACAATGACTGCTATGGTTTCAAGGGCTGGGATTTAGCTCAGTTGGTAGAGCGCTGCTCTGCAGTCTCTGAGGTCCCGAGTTCAATTCCCAGCACCGCAAAATTGGGAGAAGGGCCTGGCAATCCACTCCCAAGGCAATCCCGAAACAGTCAGCCATTGAAAACCCTATGAGGGTGGCTATGAGTCGGATACCGACTCGACGGCACCTAACAACAACAACATGGTTTCAAGGTGCCTAAGTTCACATGTTGGAAACCTAATCCCCAGTGCAAGTGTTGAGAGGGGGACCTTCAAGAAGTGATTAGACGAGAGCGCTCATGTCGTTCTCGTGATTGTGGCTGTGTTGCCAAAGCGAGTTCAGCCTCTGTTGCTCTCTCAACGTGTGATGGGTTCTGCGTGTTAGGACACAGCACACAGCCCTCACCAGACGTGGTCCCTTGATCTTGGACTTTCCAGCCTCCAGAACCATGAGCCAAATAGATCCCTGTTCATTGTAAGTTACCCAGTCTATGATGTTCTGATATAGCGGCAGCAGCAGACAGAGCAAGACAATCACCTGTGGGGTTGAGAAAATCAAACTCAGTCATAGATGTTAACGTACTTAGCATAGCGTCTACAAATACAAGTCTAGTCAAGGTTGTTATTGTTAGGTGCCGTCCAGTCGGTATCCGACTCATAGCGACCCTCATAGGGTTTTCAATGGCAGACTGTTTTCGGGATTGCCTTGGGAGTGGATTGCCAGGTCCTTCTCCCATTTTTGCGGTGCTGGGAATTGAACTCGGGACCTCAGAGACTGCAGTGCAGCGCTCTACCAACTGAGCTAAATCCCAGCCCTAGTAAACGTTGTTGTTGTTGTTGTTGTTGTTGTTGTTGTTGTTGTTGTTAGGTGCCATGGAGTCGGTATCTGACTCATAGCGACCCTCTGTACAACAGAGGAAACACTATTGTCAGTGCTTCTGTGCTGTTCATAGGGTTTTCAATGGCAGATTAATTTTTGGGAGGGGGTTGCCAGGTCCTTCTCCCAGTAGTAAACATTAGCTATTCTTTAATGATTGTAACTATTTATAACATTATGTCACTAGTATGCTATATAAGCCTGCCTTAGGCCAAACTTGGGGAGAAATCATGATCCATACACTCATGATCATCATCATCATTGTTGTTGTTGTTGTTGTTAGGTGCCATCGAGTCGAGTCCGACTCATAGCAACCCTCATAGGGTTTTCAATGGCTGTTTCAGGATTGCCTTGGGAGTGGGTTGCCACGTCCTTCTCCCATTTTGCGGTGCTGGGAATTGAACTCAGGACCTCAGAGACTGCAGAGTGGAGCTCTACCAACTGAGCTAAATCCCAGCCCTCATCATCCTTATCATATGATGATGATGATGATGATGATGACGATGATCATTTCCAACTTTGGGCTGATTGGGGTGTAATAGGGCTACCATCTCACGATATCTAAACAAAAGTATCTTTACCTTATATCTTGGTAAACTGTCCAATTCTCCCTTTTTTCCTCCTCCTCCCTCCCCATGTCCCCACTGCACCCTCCATCACAGGCCCCAAAACCCCAAGTGTGAACAACAGATCCTGCCACAGGAACAATGTTGTTGTTGTTGTTGTTAGGTGCCATCAAGTCCAACTCATAGCAACCCTATGTACAGCAGATCGAAACACTTCTCGATTCTGTGCCAGGCACACAATCTTATTTATATTTAAGCCCATTATTGCAGACACTGTGTCAATCCATCTGGTGGACAATATGGACAAAGAAATGCTTCCCACTTCACGGGCTCTTTAGCATCAACCCCCCTGATAAATTTGATATTTTTTGGCAGGATATTCACTTATTGCTCCTTCCAATAAGTCAGGCAAGATGGAAACATTCGAGCAATGCAAAGCAGCAATGTGCAGGGAAAATGACACCAATGGGCCACATTAACAAGGGCCAGGAAAGGTGATCCGTTCCCTAGTTCCAAACCTCAAGCCAAGTGACCTCAAGTGGCCCAGACCTCTTCTGGATCTAATTCCTCCTCCACCCATGGGCACTTCAGGCATGGTCTCACTGAGTATTCTTGGCAGCTCAGCAAATAATTAGTCCCTCTTGACAGCTAAGGAGCCTGCAGCCATAGCACTGTGGCATCTAATCCCGTCAGATCTCAGAATCTAAGTAGGATCAGGCCTGGTTAGTACTTGAATAGGAGACCACCTGGGAACACCAGGCACAGTAGGCTTGGGAGAAGGACTTAGAAACCAACTCCCATAAAACAACCCACCATTGAAAACCCTATAAATAGCAGAGCAGCACTAACAATAAATACTGTTTCATGTGTTGTATGTAGGGTCACCATGAGTCGGACACCAACTTGACAGCACCTAACAATAACAACAATAGTTAATGAGCAGGCTGAGGACCAGAGAGGTACATGACATGGCCAGCGCAGGTCATCACAGGGCAGAGTGCACACAGGGCCAGGGAAAGGCCGTGGCAAGGCCATACTGCATGTCTCTAGAAGACTAGGCCATTCCTCACGCCCGCTGTTGAGCTGAGAGGTCATGGCTCTGCCTCACAGCAACCTTGCCAAGTTTTCCATGCAATCATCCAAAGCCAACAAAGGCTCAGGAACCGTCAGGGTGTGGCTGTGCCTTCCTCCCTGGCTGGGGGAATCCTCAGCTCCCTTGAGCCTGAGTTAAGTCCACTCTCCATAGGTAGGGAAGGGACACACCGGAGGACCAGCCCTTGTTCCCAGAAAAAGCCCCACCCCACTGCTCGCGATAGCTGTGCCAGGCCCCTCTCTAACCAATGTTAGCACTCGCTGAGGGACAGGACAGCCATGGGGGTGCTGAGCTATAAAAGGCATCTACCCTAGCCTGGCCCCTGCCACACCCCAGACACCAAGACCCACAGCTGCATCTTTGAACAAATGCCTTAATCCCAGCTCGGCTGAGTGAACACATGCACCTTTCCTGGTCAGCACAGCAGCATAAAAGGCAAGACTCAGCTGGACACCAAGGGGAAGCAGAGGCAAATGGCCCTCTGACCCTTCCTGTTGGCACAAGTGGTTGTTGTTGTTGTTAGGTGCCGTCCAGTTGGTATCCAACTCATAGCGACCCTACATACAACAGGTGAAACACTATTGTCAGTGCTTCTTTGCTGCTCATAGGGTTTTCAATGGTAGATTGATTATTGGGAGCAGGTTGCCAGGTCCTTCTCCCAAGGCTGCAGTATCTGGTGTTCCCAGGCGGTCTCCCATCCAAGTACTAACCAGGCCCGACCCTGCTTAGCTTCCGAGATCTGACGGGATTGGATGGATGCCACAGGGCTACGGCTGCAGGCCGGCACAAGGGGTGCAGAAAAGCACATTGGCACGGCCTCCAAGAGCACCCCAGGGAACACAGCGTGCGCAGGGGTGAGACACAGGCCCTGTTTCCACCCCACCACATCCTTCAGGATGACCATCGAAGCCACCAAAAATCAGTTTTCTGCTGCTTCTCTGGAAGCCAGCATTTAGTTTTGTGAGTGTGCAGAGCCATTGGCTCTGCAATTTCCATCAGCTCCCCGCTTGCTTCCAGGCCCTATACTGCCCACTGCCTCCTCTCTCCTTCCTCTTCCCACAATCTACAAACCCGCACCCTAGGGCATCCTGCTAGGAAGGGCAGAAGGCCCTCACTGGGGCAAAGCAGGCCAGGAGGTCATCCCCAACCCCACCATCTCACGTCTCTGGAGTGCCCGGTCACCTGCTAAGGACACTCTCCTGTACCCCTGCAGGAGGTGAGGCTAAAGACAGGGAGGATCAGAGGGGGAGAAAAGGGGGAAAAGGCGCTGCTGGACCCTGGATCCACAGGGCTGAGACGAGAACCTCTAGGTGGTAACATCAGGACCACTGCTTCTCGGCGTCCACCCACGCGTACTGGGCACATGGAGCTGACCCCAGAGGCTCCTGACAATAGTGACTGCAGAACTGGCGTGATCTTGCTGATGCATAGACAATGTCTGCCCCACACACTGGTGTTCAGCAAGGGACACTGCTGACCTGCTCATGTCCCTGGAGGCCCCCAAGCCACGACTCTAACTCTCCGGTGGGCCCAGACAACGCTCTCTGTGTGACCTGCACAGGTCCTTTAGCCAAAAGCACCATGCCTCGTTCTTTCTCCAGTCACCCTCGACGAATCCTGGCATGGTGTGCCTAGTCTGCTCTGGTGCAGTGGTTCTCAAGGTGTGGCCCTAGACCGGCACCACCAGCATCACCTGGGAACTTTGGGGAGCTGCATTCTCAGGCCCCACCCAGACCTCCTGAATCAGAAACCCTGGGGGTGGAGCAGGCCGCTTTCCCAAGCCCTCTAGGTAAGCAGTGCCCAACCTTTTTTGGCACCAGGGACCAGTTTAAGGGAAGACAACTTTTCCACAGATGGGGAGGGGTTGAGATGATTCAAGCACATTTCGCTCATTGTGTAAACATAGATGAAGCTTCGTTAGCTCACCCACTGCTCACTCCATACCAGTCCATGGCCCAGGGGTTGGGGACCCTTGCTCTAGGTGACTCTGAGGCATGAGCAGGTTGGCACCACTGCTCTATTGGGGGAGACATAGGCTCCAGGCCAGGGAAGGGTGTCATCCAGCTCCTCTTAGCCACCAAGCCCAAGGTGATGCACCAACCGCTCAGCTAGCAAGCCTCGGGAAACGACTTCTCCCAGGCTTCTGTTCTGTCCGGGGCTAGGGTCCTCCTGGGTTCCCATACCAAGCTGGCTGCTCCATTTCTTGCCGGAGGTCCCCAAGCCCCAAGTCTTGCAATGTATTGGTAAATACAAAATATTTTTCCCAACATACTTTACCAGCACCGCAAAAGTGGGAGAAGGGCCTGGCAATCCACTCCCAAGGCAATTCCGAAACAGTCAGCCATTGAAAACCCTATGAGGGTCGCTATGAGTTGGATACCGACGTGACGGCACCTAACAACAACAACAACAACAACAAACATACTTTAAATATTACGCAACACCTATGGATGGGATCTCTGTCTCAGGATCTTTGCACTTCCTGTTTCCTTAACTAGAAATCTTTGTCCAATCAGCATGTTTCCCTGTCTTGCATCCCAGTGTCTCAGAGCAAATGTTACCTCTTCAGGAAGGTGTACCTGGACCGTCCCATCTAAGGAGAACTTCTCAGCTCTATTCCCTTACCCAGCTACCTTTTCCTTCATCTCTGCCTGCTTCTGTGTTGTACGTTAACTTGTTTGAGACGGGTGCGTGTGTGAGTATTTTTGGAGGGTTTTGGTCTATTTCTGTGTTTATAGTATAAACTCTACAAAGGCAGAGATTTTACCTTCTTTATCCACTGCTGTGTCTCCAGGGCCTAGAACACACCTGTCATGCAGCAGTAGCTCAATAAAGATACCAGATGAATAGATAAACGCAGATATGGAAACAAAAATTAGAGCTATCTTAATGTAACTCCTCATATTTATCACCTTGGAACACATAAAGAGCAAATTTGGAAGTTAAATACAAACGAAACTACCAACAAAATTAGATGATGTGCTTTCCTAAGCTACACTGCCAAGAATGGGTTTAATAGTAGAAAGATGTGGCCTCAGGCCAGTTCTGTTTCTGTATTTTGATTTAATTAATACCAACACAGGGAGTGAATGGCTGCAAACAGATGTATGCAAACAGACAAAGCGGCGTTAATAACGTGAAGGCTTTAAGTTCAGGATAACCAGCCTTGGTACAAAACCAAACCCTTGCACATAACCCTGTGGCATCAGTTTTAATGAGGGATTACTTGATAACTCTGTAGTTGTCCTGTTCACTTGAAGCCACATTAGCCTCGTGGTGGTACTAAAATCTGCCTTACATAGACATTTAGTCCTTTTCTTTTCAACACTGGGGAGCTGAACCCAGGACCTGACACATACAGCAAGGGCTGTACCCCTGAGCTGCTCCCCAAGCTCATTTTTTACATTTTATTTTGAGTGAGTTCTTATTAAGTTACACAGGCTGCCTCTGGCCTCAAATTCACCACCCTCCTGCCTCCACTTCCTGATTCGCTGGGATTACAGGTATGCACTACTGTGCCTGGCTTGTTTTATCCTGATCTTAATTCCAGCAACCTCTTCCTCACAAATTTCCCAGCCCCATTGCTGCCAGTAAACTCTAGCAAGTTGCCACGTGTCAAGCCAGGATCTGCTTGCCATATGAATGTGACCCAAGCTACCAGCAAACAGATGCCTTGGCCTCTGTAGGACACACTGGTGTGTGCTCTGCGCTTATTTTCTCCATCAGAACTCATGCAACTGCACTAAACTTCCTCTGCACAGTAGACCACAGCATTTGGCTTTCCCTCAGAGGAAACGAAACACAAGCATCACACAAGATACGCAAACACCATCAGGAAAACATGGAAAGAGGTTTATTAAGTGTTCCTAGATTTAGCTCAGTGGGTAGAGCGCTGCACTGCAGTCGCTGAGGATCTGAGTTCAATTCCCAGCACCGCAAAAATGGGAGAAGGACCTGGCAATCCACTCCCAAGGCAATCCCGAAACAGTCAGCCATTGAAAACCCTATGAGGGTGGCTATGAGTCGGATACCGACTCGACGGCACCTAACAACAACAAGCCCATCCAAGTCACAAAGTGGGTGCCCACATCATCTTAATAAGATTGTATGAATTTTAATAAGTATTTATCAAAATAGAATTGCAGACCTTCAGGATTTCTCTGCCTGTGCCACAGCCTGAGTACTTGGTACCAAATCAGAGCAGGGACATGCCAAACGCAGCACATGGACCACAGTTTTACCAGCCAAAAATGCAACTGTTAAGCCACCACAGAAGTATTAAAGTTCCAGTCTCGGCTATGCACATGGGAGTTTGTGGATCATCTCCCCAGATTCACACGTTTGAAATGGTCCTGTGATTCTGGCGTCTGCCTGGGCTTTCCAGGCAGAATGGGTGCCAAAGGTTTAATTAAATATTTATGGGAGGAAAAACTTACACTTGAGAACATTATATCCACTCTCTTCAGTTTGGGTTTTACTTCCCCTGCAAACCTATACGGGCTGGGATTTAGCTCAGTTGGTAGAGCGCCGCTCTGCAGTCTCTGAGGTCCCGAGTTCGATTCCCAGCACCACAAAAACGGGAGAAGTAGGTGGCAACCCACTCTCAAGGCAATCCCGAAACAGTCAGCCATTGAAAATCCTATAAGGATCACTATGAGTCAGACACAACTTGACGGCACCTAACAACAACAACAAAGCAAACCTATATGCGTGCACCATGATCCCGTTTCGTGAGGAACTTCTAAATCCTGGGCTATACAACTGGGTGGCCGCCAGCAGGTGGAGCGCTCTGCTGTGGGGCCAGCCTTGGCACCCTGCCTAACTGCTCATCCTGAAGTGGCCCCCAACCTCAGGCTGGGGCCAAGACCACCCTCCAGGAAGGCAGATGGCACATTTGGTTGGCTGAGGGGGTCATCTTGTCCAAACTCCTGCCTGCAAGCAGGTGTCTAGCAAAATCATAGGATCTGGTGGCTTCTCCTAAGATCAGCGCCCCCATCTGGAGGAAAACCAGCTTTCCTTCCCATTCTTCCCTCCAGCTCCCTCAGCCTCCCCAGGCGCTGAGCACATCCTCAGCCCAGCCACAGGGCAAGGACGGGGAGAACGATGCTCAGCGCTTCCTCCAAGATTGAAAGAAGAGTTCCTAGGGAACCGCTCCAAGGCCCAGGCTAGAAAAATGAAGCTCAGACTCCCCTCTGTGTGAGCTGGGCTCAGCCCTTTCCTCTTCCAGGGGCCTCGCCCTCTCACTCTCTCAAGCATGGCCTCTCCCTCCTGCCCCAGATGGTCTCCAAGAGCAGGAGGATGGCCCTGTTTGTGGAGAAAGCGTTGCCCTGTGCCAGTCATCCCCATTCCCGAGCGGGATGGAGGGTGAAGCCTAAGATCTACACTGACAGAGCAAGCTAGGGGCAAGAGGCAGGTTGGCCCAGGGCGTGGCCTGAGCAGGGAGGCACCGGCCCAGGAGCAGCCAGCACAGTACCTCGTCCAACTCCCGAGGGGGAGAAGGGAAGCAACCTTTCCAAGGCCCCCGGGGGCCTTCGCTCTTAGCCCATCTACCCCTCCCCTGAGCCCAGAGAGCCTTCTGTGCTCTTCCATGGTGCCGGCCGCCCACAACAGGCCCTGGCTTTCAGCCCCAGTACCACGAAAGGGGGCTGGGATTTAGCTCAGTTGGTAGAGCGCTGTGCTGCAGTCTCTGAGGTCCCGAGTTCGATTCCCAGCACTGCAAAAATGGGAGAAGGGCCTGGCAATCCACTCTGGAGGCAATCCCGAAAACTGTCTGCCATTGAAAACCCTATGAGGGTTGCTATTAGTCGGATATCGACTCGACAGCACCTAACAACAACAACCACCATGAAAGGAGCCTGGGAGCCTCGAGGAAGAGGAGCTGCTCCACAGCCTCTTCCGCCTGGCCCCGCTTGCCAAGGGACAGAATCCAGGCCTCCTCTCAGACCCATTTTGGTTAATCACTGCATTCTTTTCACATCTTTCCTCTAAAAATCCTTCCTTTGAGAAACCCTCCTGACAATGACTGTCATTAAGGGGAGGAGGATCTCTGAAGGGAGGAGAGTAAGGCTGAGACTGCCCCCATCCCCAAATGTCCTCCCCAGCTCCTCCAGCCAGGAGGCAGAAGAGGAGACAGCTTGGCCCCACCCCACGGCCAGTGGATGGGGTGAAAAGCCCACGCTGGGTCCTGCCCTGCCCAGGTCATGGGCACAGTAAGAGAATGAAGGAGCAGCCCATTGGGTGGGGAGGGGCCTGGAAGTCACCTACCTTGAACCCAGGGGGCCTTGGCAAGGTCGTGGAGAGGTCTTGGTGGGAGGACCCTGGGGCAGGTCAGAGGGGCTGAGTGTTGGCTGGGGCCATGGAGGATTTACCAACTAGCATACGAACAAGGGGCCTGGGGTTCAAATCTTGTTACTAGGGACCATTGCTGGGACTTCTCCATCCCCTCCCTACTCCCACAGCACCATCAAGCATACATTGTTTCCCAATGTACAGACGAAGTAACTGAGGCTCAGAGGGAAGTTCGATCACTTGCCCTTGCTGGGTCCACAGGGTCCACAGGGCGATGGCATGCCACTCCACATTCCTGAGCCAAACCTTCCTGCTGCAGGGAAAGCAGCTCCCTTTGAGACCCTGGGGGCCAGCAGGGAGCTTCTGACTGAGCCTGGCTCTTCTCCTAGGGGACACTCCCCTGAGCCAGCCCTCTCAAGCCTTGTGTTGAAACTGTGTGGCCTCACCCTGCCCTCCCCTCACTGCAGCCTCTAGCTCCACTCAGGTTCTCTATCTGCATCCTCTCTACCTCCCTGGCATACATCTCTGACATCAGCACTCACTCCAAAACCTTCAATGGCTCCCTATTTTCACAGACTCAAGTGTGGGCTGGCTGGTCATGGAGGGCCTTGTGTGATTAGGCAGTAATTTCTCCTTTCTGGACACCTTTATGTCCCCCACTCAAATGGGCTACCAACTGGCACGCTGCCCCAAATCCTTGCTTTGCCTGAAACACCTCTCCATGCCGCCAAAACTCCAAATGTACAAACTAACCGAGGCTGCCGCCCGGAGTTGGTAGGTGTGCGGAAAGCAGCTGAGGGGGTAGGGGCGGGCAGGAGTCGGAGCACAGGTGGCTGCTGGCCTGGGAAGAAGCAATGGGCGCTCCCTGCCCTCCATTGGTGTGACTCCCCGCAGGGCTCACACCCACCGCCTGGCACCGGCCCTGTGGGCTCCCTGGCAAGCCCTTGGCTGGCCTGGCTCTGCTGAGTCACCCTCTCATCTCCGGGCACCGTAACACAAGAGCAACCGCAGCCACACATCTCTTGTGCAACTTGGCGCCAGGCGCTGCCAGAGAGAACTCCAGGATTTCTCTGAGTCCCACCCAGGGCAGGTCCCCCCATGGGCACACAAGCTACGCCTGGAGGGAGGCAGCCAGGAGTACCTGGGCACAGGAGAGGCCTCTGCTGACCATGGCAGTGACGCCCAGGCGCAGGGATTCCTGGGGAAGGACGGCCAGGTTGAGGGCCCTGGTCAGGAGAGCTACACGGCTGTCCCATGTCATCCCCCTCACCGCACGCCTCCTCTGCCCGCCTCGCTGTGTGTCCCGCACTCGCACTGGCCACACCGAGCTGGGGACCAAGGCCTGACTTCCTGCTCTGCCATTGGCTGTGTGTGATTTGGGGAGCGTCCCTGATCTTGGGGGTCTACATACCCAGAAGGAAGCTGGGGCTAGATCAGTGAGTTCCCAGCCTTGCTCCTGAAAGCCCGGGGCTCAGGGACCCTACTCAAGCAGGTTCCTCTGCCCAAATCCTCCTGGGGCCCCTCAGGGCCTGGAAGCCTGTGGGGGCTCCTGTCGCTGGTATGTGACCTTGGGCGAGGATTTCCCAAGAACTTTCCCTTGGGCAAGTTCTGTCCCATAGGACAGGACACAGGCCTTCCCCTTTCTTCCCACGAATCATACCAGGCTTGTAGGAAGTTCCAGGGTGGGAGACCCGGCCCAGAGGTCAGTGGGCCTTCTCCCCTTCCCCCATGGGCAGGATGGGGTGAGGGAAGAGGGGCTAGGCAGTGAAAGCCACTGGTCAGCAGGTGGGTCCTGGCAGAGCCTTGAGGAGTCAGCTCTGACCCTCCCATACGCAAGAGAAAGACGGCCACAATGGGTCATCCTGGGACTTTAGTAAAGTGCCCAGACTCCAGAAGGAAGCCCTAGCGGGAATCTGCCTTGAAAGCCACCAAGCCCTCAGGGGTCTGGGCCCAGGCAGTCTGAGGCTGAGCCGGAAGGCCAGCAGATGTGACATCCAGCCCAAGAGCGCTCCCACCCCCAGAAAGCCTCCCCTGTCCCAATGCCTTTTCACTCCACTAGCCAGGCTAACCTACAGCCATACCACTGTGGCATCCGATCCCGTCACATCTTGGAAGCTAAGCAGGGTCAGGCCTGGTTAGTACATGGATGGGAGACCACCTGGGAACACCAGGTGCTATAGGCTTGGGAGAAGGACCCACCAATCCACTCCCAAAAAACCATCAGCCATTGAAAACCCTATGAATAGTGGAGAAGCACTGACAGTAGTGTTTCGCCTGTTGTACGTAGGGTTGCTATGAGTCAGACACCAATTCGATGGCACCTAACAAGAAGAAATCAGGCTGGATCCATCACGATTCAAGCAGGGAAACAGAGCTCATGCCCTATACGTTAACACGGTGAACTAGGTGCAGAGCTGGGAGAGCTGCAGAGACAAAAGAGATAGCAATGCAAGCAGAGGTCAGTGGCATCCGGAAGCCTACTACAGAAATGGCAGGAGAAAGGGGGCTTCCCAGCCTGGAAGCCAGGGCCATCCAGCTGGGGCTGCCATTGCCTGTGGGCCTCTACAGCATGGGCGAGTTGAGGAAGGCTGACCAACGGCAGCTATAGCCATGGAGGAAGCATGGCTGAGGCCAGACAGAGGAGAAGACAGAACCCTTCCTCTCCCTTCCTCTCACCCTGCAATCTCCTGTCGGTGACTCTCAGTGGTCACACTGGCCAAAGCCAGTCGTCAGAGGAGCCTGGGAATTGTTTGCAAGGTCAGCCTTTGAGATACAGAGACCAACATAGAAAGGGCAGGGGATAGGCCTGAGACCAAAGGAGCAAACGGCGACCAGGTAGCCAACCTCAGAGTCCCACAGAGACCCTCCCCTGCCGGCTTTGCCCTGCTTCAGAGGCAGCTGAAACCTTCTGCCCTCAGGAGGCTGCAGTGCCACCCCAAGCCAGCCCTGACGCAGCTCTCTGGCCGCCTTGCTCAGGCCGGAGCAGGCAGGAGGCTCGCACTGTGGTCCCTCCAATCCCAGGACATCCCAGAAGTTCAGCTGAGCACAAAGTCCAATGTGCCCTTTTGTCCTGAATTCCCCAACCACATTTCTTTCCAAGAAAAGCTTTTTTTTTTTCCAATCGAACGTTCCCAGGTCCATTTCTTAGGGGAATATATGTTGTTGTCGTCGTTGTTGTTGTTTTTAACTCCTTGGCCTGGTCATACAAAAGGAAGCCAAGGGCTCCCGTGTGAAACCAATCTTGGCCCAGCCTGACCTCAGAGGGAAAAAAGCGAGCTGGGAGCGCTGAGGTCTCTCCGGAAGCTTCTCACTGAGAAATGGCTTTTAGAGGGAGAGACCCCCGAGGGGCCGTACCAAGCGAAGGATGCTCACTTCCCTGATTATGATGGGACCTGCTCCGTCCCTTCCAAGGATCCAATAAGTGCTCCTTGCAGCAGCCTTGCTGGCCACGTCCCCCAGCCTCACTCCCCAAGACAGCACAACCCTAAGAGTTGCATTACGAAAGAAAGACCTACCATGGTTGCCTGCCCCTCCACCACCACTGCTCTGTCCAGAATAAACCCCACACGCCAGGGCCTGGCAACCAGGTCCCCCTGGCTCCCAAGCACCTGGTGTTCAGTGACCACCTGCAGGGAAGCTGAAATCGGCCCTGATGGGAATAAACCATAGAAATTGGCAAATGCTTCAAATTGTGGCCTTTTTTGTTTGTTTGTTTGTTTGCTTACTTCTTTCTTTCTTTTTTATCTCTTTCTTTCTTTCTTCTTGTCTTTCTTTCTTCTTTTCTTTTCTTTCCATCCCTCTCCTGTTCTTCCTGGAGAGCTGGTCGTTAAAGGCATAGCTAGCCCATCACTGAATGAGGCCTTGGGCCTTCTGGGCCTGTGCCACCCTCCCCGCAGTCCAGACCTCATGCCCATCACCTCCCAGCTCCTGGGGCTTCGCACCCCAGCCCAGGGCTTCCCAGCCTCCTCCGACAGCTACTGCTTCCCAGCCAGAGGAGGGAACGCCTAGGCAGGTGCCCCTGTTCAGATGCAGTCATGTAACCTTGGATGAGTCACTTGCCTTCTGTCCCCTCGTTGTAACAGGCAGACAGCAGTGTGAGACAAGCTCAGCGCAGGGCCCGACCTGCAGCTGTGTGCTGGGCCCCACCCCTTCTCTGCTGGGGGAATCTGCCCAGCCTAGGGGACAGCCTAAATCCCACCTCTGCTCTTCTCTCTGGGACAACACACCCCTGGTGACTGTGGCTCCATGACATAAGACCAGAATCCCCACTACAAGGTGGGTGGGCAACCTGTAGCAGGGGAGGTGATTCACGGCAGATCCGGTGAGAAGCAGGGGTCTGTGGCCAACTACCCACTACCCGGCCTCTGTGTGTCAGGCCACGGAACCAAGACTCCCTCCTTCCTGCCTCCTAAGCACCTGCAGGCACCTGGACATACCACGTGGGGCAGATACGCTTCTGTGAACTCAGCGTGAATCAGCCTCGCAAATGCGCCTCCAACCATCAGCCCATTTGGAAAGGCGAGGGAGTGGTCTGGGCCCTGCAGCACCCATCTGCTCAGCCTAGACACCACCAGCTGCTGGCCTGTAAAGCTCTGCTCTCTCTGGGAAGGGATGCGCCACTCTCTCCCAATGCCCCCTGCCAGCCTGGGTTGGTAACAGACAGACAAGGGGCTGACCAAGCTGGAAGGAGCTAATGTCATTTCTCCCTCCTAGGAAAACCCAGGGCTGGGATTTAGCTCAGTTGGTAGATCACTGCGCTGCAGTCTCTGAGGTCCAGAGTTCAAGTCCCAGCACCACAAAAATGGGAGAAGGGCCTGGCAATCCACTCCCAAGGCAATCCTGAAACAGTCAGCCATTGAAAACCCTATGAGGGTCGCTATGAGTCAGATACCGACTTGACGGCACTTAACAACAGCAACAAGGAAAACCCAGAACAAGGCTGGCTGGACTGGGCCAGCCCGGCTGTCCAGCAGAACACAGCACAGGTCAAGAGGCAGCTGCACCTTCCTACGAAGAGCTCAGCAGGGGCCCAGCATGGGCAGATGGTATTGTTCAGCTCTTGCCAGCTGTGCAGCCAGCCTAGGTCAGTTCATCTCCAAAAGCCTCAGTTTTCCCTTCTGAAAAACGGGGCAATAATAATAGCACTTCATCCTAAGAAGTGCTTCAAGCAGTGTCTGGCATGCAATCAGTGCTTAATAAGTTGTAGCTATTATTATTTATTACCCTCATTTTACACAGGAAGAATGTGAACTTTAAAAGGGAAACTAGACAGACATAATTCGGAGGTTTTGTCCCAAGTCCTTGCAAGGACCAAACCTCTAAAGGGAACCCTATGGCTGAGCATAACCCTGGAGGCTCCCACAGAGAGCCGGGCATCATCTCCTCTACCCCGAGCATGGCTGGCAGAACAGGGAAGATTTGTTGGGAGCCACACGGTGTCTTCCAGCACGGTGGCCCTGCGGCAGTGAAGGGCCAGCACAGCCCATTGGGACTCCACTTGTAAAGTGTAAATTGCCCAATCTCAGGTTTACAAGGAACTTTAATGACACACCAGATCCACTCCACAGCTGGGCATAGGGTCCCTCGAAACCTGAGCAGGACACTCTGTGAGCACCTCCGGGGACGGGACACAGTACCTGCAGGCCTCCCGTTCCACGCCAGCTGCACCTGAAGAAATAAGCCAAGGCTGGTCTGCCCATTTCTCAGCTGGGCTCGAGGCATGGTCAGCCCCTGCCGCTCTGCCCCTGCCACTGCCCAAGAAGTCCAGTTTTCCCAGGAACAACTGGAGAAGCCAGGCTTGGCAGAAAGACGTGGAAGCAACTGAGCCACAAACCAACTGATCCCACACCGCTAGGCAACAGGAAAGAAAAAAGGGTGGCCGCGGGCCGAGCCCAGCCAGGGAGATCAAAACGCCCAGATAATGAGCCAAATTCTTCTCCCAGAGACACCAGCTAATGAAGGGAGCACAGGAAGCCCCGTGTCATGGGCCCAAACTGTTTATACAAGTGTTAAAAATACATTTCAAAAGAAAGCAAGGAAGCCCGAGGAAAACCCTCCGTCGCTCTTGGAAAACGGTTTCTGAAAACCATGTTAATTTGTTTTCCGAAAGGTGTTTGAAGTCTCTCCGTGTACCCCTTGGGCAACTTTAATTCCACCTCCTAATCCTCTATTAAACCTGATGCTCACTAACACAGCCTGCCTTGGGGATTATGATTTTTATTCTTAATTATACAGATACATATTTGGGGCCATGTAAGTTCCTACGCTGACCCGTAAATTAAAAAGGCACTGTCAGACACACTTCTCCAAGATACCCAAAATAGCCTGAGCTTCATTAAGGCGCTAAGGGGATTTGAAAAGCAGTTTAAAGGGTCAGAAAAGCATAATTTTTTAAATTAATTTCCAAAGCCTCCCCAGCACGGTCCGAGATGAATGAGTTCGTGGGAAAGTTCGAGAAGCAATACACAAGGAGCTGAGCCAGGGAGGACGGGGGGGTGTCACCTCTGCCACACATGGCAGATACGGGGACACACAGACAACCAGCTTCACGGCCCCAGCCATCGTGGGGCACAGAGCTCAGCAGGGGAAAGAGGAATGCACAGCAATAACTATGACTGTCACTGTCATCAATCTCGTGACAGCAAGCTGTTTCTTGAACACCTACTATGTGCCAGCAGTCGTGTTAAACTCTCTGCACACCTCAGCTTATTAAAGTCATGAGGCCTCTAAGGAAGACATTATTATTACCCCTATATCTCAGATGAGGAAACTGAGGCATAGAAAGCTCAAGCAACCTCCCTGACATCTCACTGAAGGCATGGTAGAGACAAAAACATAATTAATGATGACACCGATGATATTTGTGAGTATTACTAATAGTGCTGGAGAATCAGTCCTCCCACTGGAAGGCATTCAAACTAGACTGGGGAAGAGTTGTCTCCTCAAAGTAGAGTCAACCTTAATGACGGGAATGGAGTAAAGCCCCTGGGACCTCCTTTTGCTGATGTGGCATGACTCAAAATGAGAAGAAACATATGGCTGCAACATTGGGCTCAAACATAAAAAGATCGTGAGCATGGCACAGTGCTGGGGAATGTTTCATTCTGCTGCACAAAGGGTCACCAGGAGTTGGGTCCAACTGAATGGCATCCAACAAGTGTGCCAGACACAATTTATATGCACTATCTCATTTAACACTTACAGAGGCAGGTGAAAGAAGTCCTGTTATTAACCTTACTTTACAGAGGAGGAAACTGAAGCTTTTAGGGTGGAAAAAAAGCTAGCTGGGGGTGGTGGCACACACCTATAATCCCACCACTTGGGAGGCTGTAGCAGGAAGATTGAGAGCTCAAGGCCAGCTTGGGCTACATAGCAAGCCCCAGTCTAACCTAGGCTACCTGGCAAGACCCTATCTCAAAACACCAGTGAAGGCCAGCATGGTGGCGCACACCTGTAATCCCAGCAGCTTGGGAGGTGGAGGCAGGAGGATTGCAAGTTCCAGGCCAGAGGCAGTCTGTGTAACTTAGCGAGACCCTGTCTCAAATAGTAAAAAAAAAAAAAAAAAGGGCTGAGGGTGCAGCTCAGTGGTCCAGCACTTGTAAAGCATTGGGGCAGGAGGCCCTGGGTTAAACCCACAGTACCGCAAAAAAAA
>VMDO01024460.1:0-29739 GCA_007922755.1 Pedetes capensis
TCATTTTCCGGCACTATATCTGACAGTGTCTCTTTGCTATCCATAGGGTTTTCAATGGCTAGTTGTTTCGGGAGTGGCTCGCCAGGTCCTACTCCCTAGTCTGTCTTAGTCTGGAAGCTCAGCTGAAAACCTGTCCACCATGGGTAACCTTGCTCATGTCCAAGGTTACAGTGGCAGAGCTCTCAGCCTCATTGCAACACACAAGCCCCCACAGTGCGGCAAACTGACAGATGTGTGGAGGCCAGCATGAGTAAAGAACATAAATGAGAAGGAAAGTGTTGGAGATTTACCAGGGTCATGGGCCGCCATGTTTTCTCTCTACCCTGCAGCCAAGCAGCAAGTACTTAGTGCCTGGGGATCTGCCCCGGCTGCCCACTTACAGCAACCAGCTCATGTTCTGGCTCCTTCGCCCAAGGGGTGGTGACCCCCGCACAGGTAACATAGACAGAAGCAAACGTCCCATCCTCTCCCTAGGCATTGGGCAAGGGTCATTGGGCTCCTGCTGGGGGTATGCGGAGGGACCGACACCCCAAGGGAGGACAGTACCCTGTGGGTGGGGCAGCAGCAGGTGGGCACACTGGCATTCATGTTCAGCACAGTGGCCTGACACTGGGCACCCACTCACCCCTGGGGCCCAGCACCCCACCTTCGCTCCCCGTGGGGAAGATTTCCATGGTGGTCAGCAGGATGTCAGACTGGAAATCTCGCTTCTGTTGGCTGGTGGCACTGTCTGGAAAAGCCTGGAAACCAAGCCCGGGAATGAGACAGTAGCCACACTGCCATCACGTCCCCTCAGCGCTCTCTGTCCCCCAGACAGACAGGTGCAGTAACACAGCAACTGCTATGGGCTGGTGACTGCCCATGACTGCCCCTTCTCCAGGGCCCTGACCTCTGCTGAGCAAACTACCTGGAGAGGAGGCAAGTCAATAGCCACAGTCAATAGCCAGCTGGTGGTTGCTTTAATGGGAAGCCCACTCTGGGACACAGATTGTACCCCAGATCCCCTTTGGGACCAGGCTCCAGCTGAGATGCAGGCTAGGCTTCTAGAAGCCCTATTCTGCTCACCTAGTCACCTGTCACTGCCAGGACCTGTAGTTCACTGTGGTCCCGAGAGATGGTCCCTACCACCAGCCCAGGCACTCCCACTACCCAAAGCCCACCCACACCCCTCCAACTCACCTCAAGAAGCACCTCCAGGGGCAGCCACTGCTTGGGGCTGGATGCCCCGAGCAGGAGCTCCCTCAAGAGTGTCTGTGTGAACTGTCTCAGCTGCCTCCGGGCTGGATGTGACTTGGCAGGAGTCTGAAAACCCTCCACGGTGCCATCACCTTCAGACAAAGCTCCAAGACTGCTGGTGTTCTGAGCTGACTCAACCACAGCTCCCTCAAAGACAAGAGAACCATAAAGAGTGCGGCCCGCCCTTCCTGGAAGCCCTTACCGTGTACTTCTGTGCAGACGTGGCCAGGACTATCATCATACCCACTGATGGGCGTGCAAACAGGGGCTCAGTTGCTTGTAAGGTAGCCACTATGGTCTGAGAAGCCAAGATAGGTTGGTGTTGTACAAAGAAGCTGGCCTACCAAGTCAGACAGGCCAGCATGTCCCAGGATATGTCAGAGATAAGTTGTTTCACTCTAAGCCGGCTGCCTACCAGTTAAATAGCAGTACCAGAAAGTGGTCTCCCACAGGATTTATGGGAATGAAAAGAGAGAACAGAATGGATATGGCAATGCCTGGCACCTGGCATATGGTCAGAAGTCGGCTCTCATCTTGGGGTGGTGCACCCACCTTCCCTCCTGCCCAGGCCCCACTGATGTGGACCAATGGCCCCATCAGGCGAGAAAGATGGAGGAGAGCTGCAGAGTCCTTTCAGTAAATCCCTGATGTGCTCTAGCTCTGGCTTTCTCATTGGAGATTTGCAAAAACGTCAGGAGACAAAGAAGACAGGGGCCAGTACCACAGGCAGTCCAGGAAGATGGACAGACCCAAGGCCACACAGCCAGGGACTCCTGATTCCCAGCCCAGGGACTCTTCATGTGCCTTCATCTGTTAGCGCCTCCCTTCGCTCATTCATAAAATTAATGCAGCCACTCTTAATTAAGCCATAAAATGGATTTAATGGCACCGAGGGAGGTGGTGACTGCATTAATTAGCTCCACGCGGCCTCGGCTGGAAAGATGCCATATAAATTCACAGCAAATCGAGCCCTTCTGGCTGCCAGCCGCCTGTGTGAGGAAGGTCTGTCACATTTTCTGTGCCACCAAAGCCTGGCAGAGCTGATTTGGAGCTGCAACAAGACAAGGAGGCTTGATGAGGTGTGCCTCAGAATTGGGTCCAGGATCCCCAAAAGCAGGCTTGGCTGGCCCAGAAGGGTGCTCACTGGCTGCAGAGGTGACACTGGGCCACGCTCTCCCACAGGCAGGAGAGCAGGGAGGACGAGCTCTGGGTCAAGGTGTCTGCTCACCTGGAACCTTAACTCAGCAAATGTCAAGACTGCCCCGAGGGTACGGGGGCACCAAGGTCGCCATGGGAGGGCCCCAGCCCTACACCAGACCTGCTGGGGGGATGGCAAGGGGCAGCCTATAGGATGGCCCTTGTTCTTGCCTGTTTGTGGGTTCCCCAGAGCTGCAGCCAGCTAGTCTTCCTTTGCACTTTACTATCCTATTTAACTCTTTGTTTTTCTTTTTCTTTCCTCCTCCTCCTCCATCCCCTCCCTCTTCCTCTCCCCCTCTTTTTCTCCTTCACCTCCTCCTCCTCCTCCTTCTTCATTTGAGACAGGATCTTGCTAAATTACACATGCTGCATCTGACCTCAAACTCATGATCCTCCTGTCTCTGCCTCCCAAGCCACTGGGATGACAGGTATATGCCAAGGCACTTGGCTCACTCTTACCTTTCTCAAGAGTTACTTGGTATTCATCCATTAAACCATTTTGGAACCATTTTATCTTTTTTTTCAAATCTTCCAGTTTTTATATTTAGTCTTTTTATTAAAACTAATTACACCTGTCTCTCTGGGTGTCCCAGAAGGACTGGTTCTGTGTCCCTGCAAGGATTCCAAACACCTCAGAGGCTCAAGTCTTTTATATAAGTTGGCATAGTATTTGCACATTATATAACCAACACACACTCTGCGCCCATGTTTTAAATCATCTCTACATAATACCTAATACAATGCAAATGCTATGTTATAGTTGTTGTAAGGTATTGGTTGGGGAATAAAGAGAAAATAGAAACATTTGTACATGTTCTGAGCAGACAAAAAAAATTTTTAAGCATTTTCTGTATAAGGCTGTTTGAATTCCCAGATGTGGAGCCCAAGGGTATAGAGGGCTGACCGTACTGTTAAATTTGGTACTTAATTGCATTTTAACTGACCACAATGAAAAAGACACAGGTTTCAGAGAGAGAGAGAGAGAACGAAGTTTAAGGCTTGGCTCTGTCACTTTTCAATCTGAAAAAGTGTGTCTGTCTCATTGTGAGACAGGTCCTATGATGACCACCAAGCCCTAAGGACATGGAGCACCTGTTTGATCTCAGTTTCTTCCTGCCGACACCACCTTCACCAGATGCTGCTAGGGTTACATGGAGCACTAGGCTCAGGGCTGGCATGCTGTGGGGTTCAGGAGATGGACAGACACTGTCACCATGGATGCACCTCTACAAAAGGTTAACTCAGCTCTTCACTCATTTGCTCATTTAGCAGATGATTTATGCCCAGCTCTGTGCTTGTTG
The DNA here is from genome assembly GCA_007922755.1 of Pedetes capensis. NCBI lineage: Eukaryota > Metazoa > Chordata > Mammalia > Rodentia > Pedetidae > Pedetes > Pedetes capensis. The sequence continues at coordinate 3,735 of VMDO01024460.1, forward strand.
TGGATAATAAATCCCCCTATGCACTATGGTTTGCCTTTTTAATATGCTCCTCTAGCTCCCGTTACCAATTTGAGACAGACGTCACTAGCTTCCTCTCCTTCTTTGGACCTCTGCTTCCTAATCCAGGAAGATGGGGGAAGACCTGTGACTTTCTTCCCTTCCTCCTTCTGGCCCAGTCCTTACCTCTTGCTCTTGCTTAGCTCCCAGATGCTCTTAGCCTACCTAAGTCCAACATAGCCCTGACTTGGCCACCCCTGGACTTGCTGGGTCTTGGCTTTCTGTCTCAAAGTCACACATCTTCCCAAATCCCCTTCTACAACTCCCAGCACACAAGAACCAAGACCTCATCCTCAAGGGTCAAGTGGGTCCTCTGTCTTCTCTCCTCTTAGCTCACCTGGCTCTGAGCAGGAACTTCGCAAACCCACAGTTCAGTGCACTTGATCTATCATCAAATTTTTCATTATTGAGATTCCCAACAATTCAACAAAATTACTGAATGTCAGAGCTGAAAATGACCTTGAGCATCTCAGCCAAGAAAAGGAAAGCTCCCCAGGTTGTTCATTCAGCATTTCGGTCAGGCTGTTTAAGGTGCATTTTAACTTTGGGAAGCAGGGAGGAATTTAAGCCCTTCACTTGTGACAGTGACTTCCACAACTGCTCTCATTGGAGCAGAGCAGCAGCATGTCCTGTCCTACCTTTTGGGTCCCCAGAGGGAAGGTGACAGTGGCCAAGGTCCGGAGGAAGTCTGGGGCCCTCCATGCCAGGTCTTGAGGGTACAAGTGGTGCACCAGGCTGAGGAACTGCAGCACGCTGGCAGGGAATGTCTGCTCCCAGGCGCCATCTTCTGAGCCTGCTGGGGGCTGAGGACACATGTCATGAGACAATGCGTGGCTGGGACTGCCTGAGAACCAGAGGACTGGGCATCTCGGGCTAAGACCTCCTTCTGCGGACTCAGCAAGGCATGTTCCTGCAAGTCACCTAAGACTGCGGTTCAGCTCCACCTCAGCTGGGGAAGGTTTGGTGGGTGTGGACATCACTCTACGGGATTTACCTTCTTCCTCTCTTCACCTTCCAACCCTTGGAGGTTCTATATTCACCTCTGTTTCACAGATGAGAACACAGAGGCATAGAGAGGCTCTGCTGCCTGCCACAGGCCAGCCGATGGGAAAGAGTCAAAACCAGAAACCAAACCCAGGAGACGGGGCTAGGGAGTGTGCTGTCCTCTAAACAATGTCCCTGTGCCATGAGACATGGCACACTGTGCTAAGAAACCTGCCTTTAATACCTGTCTTCCTCAAATTATTCCAAAAAATAGAAATGGAGGGAACACTCCCAAATTCATTCTATGAAGCTACCATCACCCTGATACCTACACCAGGAAAAGATTCATCTAAGATAGAGAATTATAGACCCATCTCCCTTATGAATCTAGATGCAAAAATATTCAATAAAATTCTGGCAAACAGAATCCGGCAGCATATGAAAAAGATTATTCACCATGACCAAGTGGGATTTATACCACAGATGCAAGGCTGGTTTAACATACGGAAATCAATTAATGTAATCCAGCATATGAAGAAACTGGCAAACAAAAACCACATGATCATCTCAATTGATGCTGAAAAGGCCTTTGACAAAGTGCAACACCTTTTCATGATAAAAACGCTGGAGAAGATAGGTATAACAGGCATAACAGGCATAAAAGCCATTTATGACAAACCTACAGCCAACATTATATTAAATGGAGAAAAACTGAAACCATTTCTTTTTAGATCTGGAACAAGACAAGGATGTCCTCTCCTATTCTATTTAACATAGTAATTGAAGTCCTGGCCAGGGCAATCAGACAAGAGAAAGAAATCAAAGGCATACAGATTGGCAAGGAAGAGGTCAAATTATCCTTATTTGCAGATGATATGATTTTATACCTGAAAGACCCCAAAACCTCAAACAGAAAACTGCTAGAACTAACTCCTCCAGCAAAGTCACAGGCTACAAAATTAACACACAAAAATCAATAGCTTTTCTTTACACCAACTACAAGCAGGAAGAGAAGGAAATTTCAGGAAAAAATACCATTCACGATAGCCCACCAGAAAATTAAATACCTTGGAATCAATCTAACCAAAGACCCTTCAGATCTCTACAAGGAAAATTTCAAAACATTAAAGAAAGAAATAGCAGAGAACACTGAAAAATGGAAAGACCTCCCCTGCTCCTGGATAGGGAGAACTAATATAGTAAAAATGGCTATCCTACCAAAAGCAATCTATAGATTTAATGCAATACCCATTAAAATTTCACTGACTGACTTTACAGAAATAGAAAAAATGATCCAAAAGTTCATATGGAACCACAAAAGACCACGTATAGCCAAAACACTTTTAAGCTACAAAACTAATGCAGGTGGAATCACAATCCCTGACTTCAAGCTATACTATAGGGCAGTGGTTGCAAAAACAGCTTGGTTTTGGCACAAAAATAGGCCCAAAGACACCTGGAACGAAGACCCAGAAATACCTCAACACACCTATAGCCACCTGATTTTCGACAAAGGAGCAAAGCAAGTGAACTGGAAAAAGGACAGCCTTCTCAATAAATGGTGCTGGGAAACATGGTCATCCGCATGCAGAAAAATGAAAACTGACCCGCATCTCTCAATATACACGAGAGTTAACTAAAAATGGATAAAAGACCTCAACATAAAACCAGAAACTTTAAAATTTATAGGAGGCAAGATAGGCAATATACTCCATCATATAGGCATAGGAAAGTATTTCCTTAATAGAACTCCAATTGCTCAAGAAATTGCAACAAGAATAGATAAATGGGATTACATGAAATTAAAAAGCTTCTGCACAGCAAAAGAAACAATTAAGAGAGTCAAGGAAACCCCCACAGAATGGGAAAAAAACTTTGCATTTTATACATCAGACAAAGGTCTAATTACTAGAATTTATAAAGAACTCAAGAAAAAAACTCCCAGAAAAACAAATAACCCAATACACAAATGAGCAAAGGAACTGAGTAGACAGTTCTCAAATGAAGAGGTCCGTAAAGCCATGAAACACATGAAAAAATGCTCAATATCCCTAGCCATTAGGGAAATGCAAATCAAAACAACTCTGAAATTTCACCTTACACCAGTAAGAATGGCCAAGATCAATAAAACAAATAACAACAAATGCTGGCGAGGTTGTGGAGAAAAGGAAACCCTTTTACATTGCTGGTGGAGCTGTAAATTGGCCCAACCACTGTGGAAATCAATATGGAGGTATCTTAAAAAACTGAAAATAGATCTACCATATGACCCAGCTATAACGTTACTGGGAATTTACCCAAAGGAAGATGGGTCATCATACCACCTAGACACCTGCATCTCCATGTTCAATGATACACTTTTCATAATAGCAAGGATATGGAATCAACCAAAGTGCCCTTCAACAGAAGAATGGGTTAAAAAACTATGGTACATGTACACAATGGAATACTACTCAGCAATCAAGAAAAATGAAATAAGGTCATTCACAGCAAAATGGATGGAATTAGAGAAAATTATTTTAAGTGAACGAACACAAGCTCAGAAAGAGAAACACCACATGTTCTCACTCATATGTGGGAGCTGGATCAAAATTATAAGAAGGAAAAATCCTATTAAAAGGTCAGATCAAAATAAAAGAAAAAAAAGCTAAGAATGGTGTTATTATAAATGGTCTAGAAAATTCATGCAATAGTTATGACAAGATAAAAACAAAGTTCACTGCAGGAAAAGTTTCTATCTTAAACAGAACTGGAACCCAAGGACATATAGAAAAATATTACCAAGTAAATGATAGAGAAGACTTGGATGGGGACAGTGGGATGGGGGGAAAGTGTACAAGAGGGTAAGGGGGAATCTATATGAATAATGTACATCAAAATGCTTATATGTAAATATCACAATGAAAAGCATGTCAGAATGAATCACATTAAGGTGTATATTAAAAATTTCCAATAAAAAAAAGAAACCTGCCTGTCAGAGCTAAGCCTATCCCCAGTCCAGTCCCTTCATTCCCACCATAGACCTCATCCTGGCCTCATTTGGACCCACCTTGTTGAGGCTGGCACGGCTTGAGGAGCCCCTTCCCTGCCAGCCAGGGGTCTGGAATGGACCATGATGCCCTGTGCCAGTCCTGGTTGTCCTGCCCAGGAACTGATCTGTCCCCTGCACTGTCACCTCTCTCCTCCCTGGCCCAGGCCACATGGCTGAGGCTCCACCTTGAATCCTGACAGACCCACTCCTACCAACACTAAGTAAATGCTGGGCCTTTCCTACAGAGGCCAGGTGCTGGGCTCCCTGCATGGCTTCCTCACCTCTCCACCAGCCTTCCCCTCTGCCCTGGCCTGGGATGCTCCAGTGAGAACGTCCTGTTAGCCAATAGTTCCAGAAGGCCTAGACCAGGCCCTATATTGGGAATCCCAAATCAGATTGTACAAAGAAAGGCAAGATGTGGGGGGGCGGCAATTGGAATCACATTCCCAGGAGCCCATCTGGGCTGGGCTGGGCTCGAGCAGGCAGGCAGATAGAAGCTATTTTTGGAGTCACCCACATCTGGGTCTCCTTCAAGATTCTGTGGATGTTAGCTTTATAGGCGAGTATGAGAGAGAGAGGAGTTCAGGAAGCTGTCTCCAGAGTTAGTTCCCCTGGATGGAGTCTCGCCTCTGCCACTTGCTAACAGCATGGCTGTAGACCAGATCCTTAATCCCTCTATGGCTTGGGTTCCAAATCTACTAAACAAGGGTCATGCGATGACCAGTTTGAGAAACCTGCTGTGAGGATGAGATATTGTAGTGATAGGGCTTATTTTCTTGGTGACTAGTATGGGGTAATGCAAAAAGAAGCTGGGAGATGAGGTTGGATAGAGAGGACTTGGGCTTCTGAAAGAGGAATTTGGGTTTGATCCACCAACCCACAAGGATGCCCTAAAGGTCAAGGCATAGCCATGACCTGGAATGCAATGTTCTCCCAGGGCACACGTGCCTCCACTGTGCCCACCCTCTGTGACCCTGCTTGGGTAAATTAACCTCCCCAGATTCAGTTTCTACATCTCAGTGGAGAACAGGCTGTCTATTCCAAAGGACTGTTACATGCAGCAAAATATCTGACATTAAAAAGAAAATGGATAACGTAAAATATGGCAAGGATGTAGAACTAGAACTTCTCAGAATAAGAGCTGCTGAGAGTAAAAATTGGTGCTTCTACATTGGGGAATGATTTGGCATTATGTGCTAAAGTAAGTCATGTGCAGCTTATGACCCATTATTTTACTCCTATATTTCCAACAGAAAGGAGTACATATATCTTCCAAAAGATAGATCTATAACAGCTTTATTTGTGATATCTTCAAACTGAAATGACCCAGAATGCCTAAATAAGTTTTGATTATCACAAGAAAATACTACTTAACAGTGAAAAAAATAAATTACTGATATATACAACATAAGTGAATCCCAAAATGTAATAAAGAGTAAAAAAGCTAAATGTAAAAGAATACATACTGTATGATTCCATTTATATCAAGTTCTAGAACAAGAAACGTAATCAATGGTTACCACTGAGCAAGGGTGTAATAACAAAGTTCCCACCAAAACTAAAGTAAAATAAACTGACCTCCTTGAGAAAGAGGTATTAGAACTATTCCTACAATTAAATGTCTAGCCTTTTCTCTTATCCCTCTAGTATTTGCCTTTTATATTTAGATATGTTCTACTATATTTGGCAAATGATGCTTGTACAATAGGTACATTCATTGTACCATACCAATCACTGTGTGGCTTTATTCTCATTATGTACATGTGAATCTAATCTATCAGCAAGGTGGGTCTTGTTTTGTTACCTAATCTAAAAGCCACATCTTTAAACATTAGTTTAACTTTTTTATGTTTCCAAATAGTAGGTAAATATTTGGTCTTAAACTCTTACTTCCCTCGGCATATTATACATTTTCTTTGTTTTAAATGAGCTTATGGTGTTATTTTTGTTTGCTCTGTTTTTAATAATATTAACTGATTGGGTAGGTAACATATTCTTTATATTATAAATAGAAAATATATATCTTTATAAGCTCTATAAAAATTAATCATCTGTTAGGCCTACAATAGAATGAATACATTCCTCAAAGGTGGAAAAATGTACAGATTATGTGATCTGACAGGGCAAAAACAAAGCTAGAAATAGATTTTTAAAAAAAAGGAAAAGAAAAAAACCTCAACCACATGGACATTGAAAAATAGGACCTGAAAAGATCTTTAAAACTACAATGGCAGAAGTTCTAGAAAACAGTATCAAATATAAAAATCTTAGAAATAGAAGGAAGTCATAACATTGATAAATATATCCAAGATCAGGTTCTTTAAATAAACCCATAAGCCTTCAGCTCCTTAAATAACAGGGGCTGTATAGTAAAGAAAGAACATGAACCCCCAAACTAAGAATATGAAGGGGAAATAGTCACACATAAAGTTAGGATGAGAAGAGACTGCTATTGTTTGGACCTGAAGTTTCCCCCAAGGGCCGAAAGGCTTGGTCTCCAGCTTGGCACTACTGGCAGGTGGCGGCACCTTTAAGAGGCAGGAGGTCTTTAGGTCCTTGGGAGCATATCCTGGAGGGACTCTGGGGCCCTGGCCCCTTCTTCTTCCTTTTTCTTGCTTCCTGGTCATGAAGTGAGCAGCTCTGCTCTACCATGTGCCCCAATCATGATGTGCTGCCTTGCTACGGGCCTAAAGCAACAGGGCCAGTCACGAACTGAAAACTCTAAAAGTGGGAGCCAAAACAGCCTTTTCTTTTTATAAGTTGACTATCTCAGGTATTTATTATAGAAACTTAAAGCCACTTGTGCACATTGAATAAATGGGAAATTATTTTTAAATGGTAATTGAGTAAATTAGATCAAGAAGACACCTAAAAGCCTAAATAAGTCAATAATCATAGAAAAAATTCAGGCCTAGGGAGTTTCAGGGAAACCATCTAAATAATATAAAACTTGTGCATTTAACATTTTCTTAAAAATAAAGACCAATCTTTTATATGAAACTAGCATAATACCAATATGAAATCTTCACAAAGATATAGCAAAAAAGAAAATCTGAAGCCTAAGATCATTTATAACCGTGCATATAAAATCATAAATATTTACAAGCAGAATAAAGAAATCCACTAAAAAATATGAACAGAGTGAGATCTGCAAGAATGTCATCTATCACCATAAGTAACTACTTAAAAGAAACATGATCAACTAATTATATGCTAAAAAACTATTTAATAAAAAGGGCAAATCTTGTTTTCATAAAGGATGAAAAGTAAAATCTATACTTTCTCAACCTACACACACACACACACACACACACACACACACACACACACATGCAGAAAGAGAGAGAGAGAGAAAGAGAGAGATTGGCAAAAGATAAAAGATACAATGAAAACTCAATTTAAATGAAAATAGAAATAGCATTACTAAGCATATGAAAAATGATACCAACCTCATAATAAAAAATGCAAAAAAATTCAACTGTGAAATCATCATCAGTTTTCTCATATTGTAAGGATGGGGCTGAGCACTTCTACACAAGATATTGGGATGGATATTAGACTTGGATGGATTAGATGGTGGCACGTGTATTAGATGGTGGGACAAACATTAGACAGTGAACCGTGTATCAGAGAGTGGGATGTGTACTAGATGGTGGGAGGTATATACACAAGGTCTTTTGCAACCTTCCCAGAAAATGAATCTATGGAAAATGCATGAAGTGTATTTTGACCTGCTAGCCTACACTACAGAATTTAGACTGTGGAGGTCATCAAGCTAGAAAGCAAAGGCGTTTGCTCAGGAAAGTTCACTACAGACTCTTTATAACAAACACTCCAAAAACAACTTAGATTTCTGTTAAAAATATAGATCATTCCCATGGCTCTCTGGTTTACTGAAATGAAAGTATGTCCACAAAAGGTTGAGGAAGAAAAGGCAGAAAAGGTCTTGTGGTCAGCCTCCTCCTCTGTAAGGACACTGTGAGAGGTGTGTGAGGGACGCGCTACCACAGTATGCAGTGCTCACCTCTGGGTAGCTGGGTGTCAAGCGACTTACTTTTTGCATTTCTTTTTTGGTTAAATATTAAAGGAGATAATCATACACCATTTAATAAAAGCAACTAAGTCTCCCCACAGTCAAGCTTCCAATCGCCCTTTGTGAAGCTCAAGTTTTCAGCTTCTCATGCAAGTTCATATTGACTTCACTCAACATAAGTTAGTCCTGTTCACAGACCACCTAGCCTTCACCCCTCACATGTGACTCTGGGTATAAAATAACCCCACCTATCCCTCTCTGGGAGAAGGACCTGGCAACCCACTCCCAAAAATCAATCGCCATTGAAAACCCTATGAACAGCAGAGAAGCACTGACAATAGTGTTTCACCTGTTGTACACAGGGTCGCTATGAGTCGGATACCAACTCGACGGCACCTAACAACAACAACATCCATCTCCAGCTTTTTACGGTCCAAGTCAAAGGCTACCTGCTGCAGAAGTTTCTGTGTCACACCTACAGCTGGGGGCCATCTGTCTTCTCTAAGACAGGTCTCTGTCTCACAGGCCATCCTTGGGTGAGGCCCACCTGTTCTGGGGGAGATGAGCTCCTCAGAAGAAAAAGCCCTTCTGCCTCCTCAGAAACATCCCCTTCAACTAAAGGTAGTAAATCCACCAGCAAAGAAAATAAAATCTTAGCCAGGTGCAGTGGTGCACACCTTATAATCCCAGCAACTGGGGAGACTGAGGCAGGAGGATCACAAGTTCAAAGCCAGAGGCAGCCTATATAATTTAGAGAGACCTTATCTCAAGATTAAAAAATAAAAAGGGGGCTCGAGGTGCAGTCCAGTGGTAGAACACTTGCAAAGTATGCATGAGGACCCGGATTCAGCCCCTGGGTACTGGAAAAAGAAAAAGAAAAAGAAAAAACTCAAATGCTTAAAGAAATAGGAAATAGGTATTTCTTGGAAACAGCGCATAAAGGTCCTTGGGGACCTTTAGGCTGCATTTCACTGCACTTTATGCACTTAAGTCATCCCTAGGAAACTACCTCACCTTCTTCTATTTTCTCTCGCTAATTACCAGCTGCTAGGGCTTGAATGTGACCCCTGAAAGTTCACAGTGTAGGAAACTTAGTTTCTAAGTTCATGTTAATAGTACTTGGAGGTGGGCACAGTGGCGCATTCCTGTAATCCCAGTGGCTCAGGAGGTGGAGTCAGGAGGATCTCAAGTTCAAGACCACAGGCAGTCTGCATAATTTAGTGAGGCCCTGTCTCACTAAAAAAAATGGGCTGAGGGGGCAGCTCAGTGGTACAGCATTTGCAAAGCATGCAAGCACAACCCCCAGCACTGAAATAAATAAATAAATAAATAAATAAATAAATAAATAAATAAAAAAGTATTTGGAGGCAGGCCATGAGGGAGGTAATTAGGATCAGGTGAAGCCATGAGGGTGGAACACCCACGGTGGCATCGGTATAAGAAGAGGAAAATAGACCCGAGTTAGCTCGCTTGCTCTGTCTCACCACATGATGCCCTCCAATGCATTATGATGCAGCAAGAAGACCTGCTCCAGATGCTAAGCAGATGCAGGCCTTTCACTTGGACTTCCAACCAGATACTAAATTAACCTCTATTCTTAGTAAATTACATAGCCTCAGGCATTTTGTTATACAACAAGAAATGGACTAACACCTCAGCATTCCTGGGAAGCTGCTGGGAAAAGTCAAAATGACCATTTGAAACTTTCCTTCCCAGCAAAACCTACTAATGTGGCATGTGGGGAGTAGGTCTCACCTGGTTCATAGTAGATTTCAGCATTTCCAGAAGCAGCAAGGCACCTTCTGTGCACAAACCGGCCCGGAGGACTTCTTGCTGGTGGTGCTTCTGAAGAAGCCACTGAAGCATGGCATCCAGGCTGTCCTGAAGGAGGAGGCAAGTCCATAAGGAGACCTGTGGCTGCCCTCAAAGGAGACCAGCTTTGCCACCAGTGCAGTGCTTCCTAGGGGTCCCCAGTGGGAAAAGCAACATAATACAGTTGCAGCCTTGATGCATGGCCCATATAGAACATTCCAGCCCATCTGACAGTACATAAGGGAAACATACACCTTTAAGAAGGTGCTGAAAACCCAACCGAAGTTTACACTAAGTCTAGTTCTTTGGGGCTGTGGGTGTAACTCAGTAATAGAGTGCCTGCCTGGCATACATAAGACCCTGGGTTCAATCCCCAGGAGAAATAACTAACTAACTAACTAAATAAATAAATAAATATAATTTTTGTAAAAGATTCTTTCTTTTGGTCTGATCTCACAAGAACTTGATATCTTAATCAAATTTAATGAATTTTGATAAATGAGATTATGTTAAGACACAGGAAGAATGTCCAGTTCAGAGGAAGTGCAGTCTAGAGGAAAGACCATAGAGTTTAGGACTGGAGAAGCTGATTTTGCCCTTTTATTGGCTTAGGCAAGTTATTCAGGCAATCTTGGCAGTTTTAGTTTCCTTGTCTGTGAAATGAAAAATCACATTTTCTGCCCCATGGGATTGTTTAAATATTAAGCAAAATAAAGTATGTAAAGCATCTATTATAGATCTTGACACTTAGCAGATGTGTGTTTCCTACAAAACAGACAAGAATAAAAATTCAGGGTCTTAATGAACTTGTTGTTGTTAGGTGCCATCGAGTCAGGTCCAACTCATGGTGATCCTATATACAACAGAAAGAAACACCCCCTGACACTGTGCCAGGCCTGGCACTACTTTCAGTGCTTCTCTGCTATTCATAGGGTTTTCAATGACAGATTGTTTCAGTCATGGATTGCCAGGTCCTTCTCCCTAGCCTATAGGCCCTGGTATTGCCAGGCAGTGTCCAATCCAAGGACTAACCAGGCTGACCCTGCTTAGCTTCTGGGATCAGGCGGGATCGATGCCAGGGTGCTATGGCTGCATACTCAATGAACTTAGGACACCATTATTCAGAACTGTATTTTGAAGTGTAGTCCACAATACTATTATTGTATATCAAGATTTACATCTGTCAAATACAAAGATATGCGAGACAGGTGAACTCCTTAGCTTTCTGTGGAAAACTATCCCCTTTTCCCATTTCAGTTCAGTCCAGTGTAACTCAACTCAAGACCAGTAGATGATTTCCAAGTCTGCTATTTTTCAGATGTCCAGGAAGGTGAGTAAAAGGTGGGGTGTGTCCTTCAGGTGCTCAGTATCTAAGTAGACAGAACACTGTTGGTGCCACACAAGATACACTGAGGCACAAAGGAGGAAATGTCTAGGGTTCTATGCAGAAGGTGGCACTGGCACTAAGCACTGGGGAGGACACACCCACCAGGCAGGTAACAGTAGGGAAAAGGAATCAGTAAGGACACAGGCAGGTGAGCACAGAGCAGCTGGTCCTGTTGGCGAGATGAATCAGTAGGGTGACAGCATTCAGGGGAGATGAGTTGGAACCAGTTTGGAGAGGCAAGTCAGGTACCCAAACACGAGGGATCATGAGGCTGGCTATGGGTGTGAACCTGGTCTTGCAGGAGGAAAAACTAGCGAAGATTTGGGCTTGGTGCAAGTGTGTGAGAGCATGGATGATAGACAGGATGTACAGTGAACATGGATTCACCTTTGCAGAAATCTGGCCAAGGAAGGGCAAGAAAGTGATGGATAGGGCAGCAGTTGGTAAAGATGTGAATTGAGGGGCAGCCTCTGGTTTTAAATGGGACATAGCGTAACATACTTATGGCGTACAAGGGAAGAGTCAGTAGAAAAGAAACTGAAAGAAAAGAAGAAAGGATATATATGGGGTGAGTAACTAAGGAACTGAAGAAATCTGAGAGCAGCCTCAGAAAGCCTCCATTTCTGGGTGACAATGGAGAGAAGGTGATAAGGAGGGCCATGGCATAAGTAGGCGGTAGAGGGTGGGGTGCTGAAGCAAGGCCACCCCATCATTCTGTGCCCTCTAACTAAGTCCATAAAGAGAAAGATTTTCAGATGAGACTGATGCCAATCAGATTTGCTGGGAGGGATGGTGAGAGGGAGGCAAAGGCTGAGGAAGTCGCAGGTGCCGACAGGAGGGAATTCAAATGGCAGCCAGAGGCTGTGGGACTGGGAGGGAAGGATGCAGGTCCAACACAGTCCCAGCTGGGAGAAGTGAAGGGAGGTGAGTAGAGTCCCCGGGACCTCCCATAACCATATGGACTCAGAAAACCAAGTGCTCCAAGAACCTACTTTGGGCCTGTCCATCAGCTCTGTCAGCGGCGTCTGGAGGAGGAAGGCAGACACAATGAGGTAAACCTCTGGAATATGAACGTGGTGGGCCAGAAAGTCACTCAAGACGCAGAATCCAGGCAGCAGGCAGGGACTCTGGTCAGGCACAGCAGGGCGGCTCTTCAGGTTATCTATTGATCAGGTGAAGGAGGCACAAAATCCAGGTGAGAACAATCACTTCTGGTCAAGGTGCGAGTGGACACACAAGTGAGTCCCTGGCACCCACTATCCCTTAGAAACACTGGGTGGAAGCATACAGTCACAGAGATGAACACAAGAAAGTGCTTAACAATAACTCCCTTCCTGTTCCTGACATGTTCGCTCATTCATTTATTCATCAAAAACAGACACTTATTGAATTTCAATTATGTAGGAGATAGGGCAACCTGGTTGGGCAATAGGGATATTGAGCTTCATAGAGGGCTACAGGATTCCAGGCACTCATGAACCTCTAGTATAATGGGAAGGGAAAACATTAAGCAATTAAATACCTACATAAAATAAGCTTGTAAATCATGAGAAGCACTATTGAGGAAAATAATAGGAGCAGAGAGAATGAAAATGGTGCCCCAATTCAGGACAGTTCCTCCCTGTCCTGGGGGAAGTGGCATTTGAGCTGAGACCTGAAGGATGAATCTACATCTGCCAGGAAGAGGAATCAGGGTATGAAGAGCTCAGTGTGCAGACAGACAAGGAGCCTTCAAGGGATGGAAAGCAGTCTCTAGGGGCTGAAGAGCATGAGACTACAGAAGTATCCTACAAAGGAAGTCCAAGGGCACTGGGGTGGATCTGGGTGCCAGTGTTGGAGATAGAAGTCAAGGTGGTCCTACTGCATGGGGCTGCACAGGTCCCAAATAGGCAGGGGCTGGCTTGGTCCTCCCACCCAGAATGAGGTGGAGCCCACTCTCTGGAGACAGCCACATGCTTACCCATTACAATGTCCACACCCTCAGTGCTATGCTCCACCCAAGATCCTGCAGCCAGGCCCTCTTTAAATCGCCCACGGAGGGAGGGGTTTGACAGAAAGTGCAGCAGCAGCTTCAGGGCCAGCATGGTGGTGCTGGGATGCAGGTGGCCCTGCAAGAGCAGTAGGAACCAGTCAGGTCCCAGGTTCAGAAACACCTCTTCCTTTGACCTGGGGGAAGAGCAATAAATGCAATCAATCATCTTTCAGTCCATATGCATGTGTTATCTCCAGAAAAGACAAGTCATATCTAGCCTCATGAGTCACCTAGGAAACGCAAATTAAGGTAGCATTTGGCTCTCACTTAGTGAACTACATATTACATTTTGGAAGAATGTAAAATTAAATGCTGGCAAGATTGCTGCACAGTGGATGGATTTGTCTATTAATGGCTGCAGTGTAAGTTGGCCAAATCTTTTCAGAGCAATTGGAAACTATATATCAATAGATGAAAAAATGCATGTGCCCCTTAATAGCCCTACTTCATTACTGTTTCTACTTACACAGTGTAGGAATAGCCACCCATCTAATCTAATATCATTAATATAAAACATAATCTTTATTTACCTCTGTTTGTAAAGACACTGGGCAAAGCTAATCTATTTGAAATTGTCCAATATTTATGCATCTTTATCAGCCTAGACAAAAAAATTTCATGATGAACTTTCAAAATTACTGTATATTCTTTTTTTATTGGAAAATTTTAATGTACACCTTAATGTGATTCACTCTGACATGCTTTTCATTGTAGCATTTCCATATATGCATTTTTATGTACATTATTCATATAGGTTCCCCCTCACCCTCTTGTATCTCCCCCCCCCCGCACCATCCCCATCTAAGTCTTCTCTATCATTTACTTGGTAATATTTTTCTATATGTCCTTGGGTTCCAGTTCTGTTTAAGATAGAAACTTTTCCTGCAGTGAACTTTGTTTTTATCTTGTCAGAACAATTGCATGCATTTTCTAGACCATTTAGATCGACACCATTCTTAGCTTTTTTGTTTGTTTTATTTTGATCCAACCTTTGAACAGGATTTTTCCTTCTTATAATTTTGATCCAGCTCCCACATATGAGTGGGAACATGTGGTGTTTCTCTTTCTGAGATTGTGTTCATTCACTTAAAATAATTTTATACATCAGATAATTGTCTAATTACTAGAATTTATAAAGAACTCAAGAAAAAAACTCCCAAAAAACCAAATAAACCAATACACAAATGGGCAAAGGAACTGAGTAGACAGTTCTCAAATGAAGAGGTCCATAAAGCCATGAAACACATGAAAAAATGCTCAACATCCCTAGCCATTAGGGAAATACAAATTAAAACAACCCTGAGATTTCACCTTACACCAGTAAGAATGGCCAAGATCAATAAAACAAATAACAACAAATGCTGGCGAGGTTGCGGGGGAAAAGGAACACTATTACGTTGTTGGTGGAGCTGTAAATTGGTCCAACCACTGTGGAAATCAATATGGAGGTATCTTAAAAAACTGAAAATAGATCTACCATATGACCCAGCTATAACATTACTGGGAATTTACCCAAAGGAAGATGGGTCATCATACCACCGAGACACCCGCATCTCCATGTTCAATGCTGCACTGTTCATAATAGCAAGGATATGGAATCAACCAAAGTGCCCTTCAACAAAAGAATGGATAAAAAAACTATGGTACATGTACACAATGGAATACTACTGAGCAATCAAGAAAAATGAAATAAGGTCATTCACAGTGAAATGGATGGAATTAGAGAAAATTATTTTAAGTGAACGAACACAAGCTCAGAAAATTACTGTATATTCTTGAATCTAAGCTGCACCCTTTCATCAGTTTTAGAGGGCTACAAAATCAGATGCGGAGTAGAGTCTACTTTACATCTGATTTTATACCCCTGTAAAACTGCTGAAACAGATGGGCATGGTGGTATATGCCTGTAATCCCAGCAACTTGGGAGGTGGCGCCAGGAGGATCATGAGTTTAAGGTCAGAGGTAGGCTGTGTAACTTCATGAGACCCTGACTCAAAATTTACAAATGACCTTAGAAGCACCTGCAAAGTGTGTGCAAGGCCCTGGCTGCAACCCTCAAGTACCACAAAAATAAAAATAGATAAAACTGCTGCAGATTAGATTTGAGAGTATGTGGTAACATTAAAATAAGGCATCTGAAGAATGTATTACACACTTGCTGGAGAGAACTGGATGGCAGGGAATTGGGGCAGCCAATGTAGAAAGGACTGACCAGCCTTCTAGGAGTCACCAAGGGATCCATCTAAGCTGGACAGTGTTCTGGTAAGGGGGTGGCCAGAGGCTGCTGGAAGAGCACTGACCTAGAAATAAAGTAACTGTCTTCTTTTCTAGCCCTGCGTCTGACGTCTTCTAACTGAATGAATTTCGTAGAGCTGTTGTATGCTCTGGTCATTTTACTCAGTGGTGATATGGATGGTGATGATAATGGTAATGATGATGATGATGATGATGACAGTGAGGACAGTGATGATGGTGGTAGTGATTAATGGTGATAATAGTGGTGATGATGGTGCTGATGGTGATGGTAGTGACGGTGGTTATGGTGATGGTAGTGATAGTGGTGATGGTGGTAATGATGATAGTGATGGTGATGATGATGGTGATGGTGATAATGGTGATGATAATGGTGGCAATGATGGTGCTGATGGTGATGGTGGTGATGGTGGTGATGGTGATGATGGTAATAATGGTAGTGATGATGATGATGGTGATGGTGATGACAATGGTGATGGTGGTGATGCTGATGATGACAGTGGTGACAGTGATGATGGTGGTGGTAGTGGTGGTGACGATGGTGATAATGGCAGTGACAGTGGTGATGATGGTGATGGTGGTAGTGATGATGATGGTGGTCATGATGGTGATTACAGCAGCTGCCTTACAGAGTCTTTACAGTATCCCAGGCACCATCCTCAAGGCTATCTGCCTATTAATTCATTTCATCCTCACCACAGTCCTTTAGAGAAGATACCACTTTTATTCCCATAAAGATAAGTAGAAAGAAGCACACAGGACTTCATAACCTCCCCTGGGCCCCTGGGGACAAAGCTGGCATTCCAACCAGAAGATCCAGGTTCCAGAGTCCAGGTGCTTAAGTACTACACTAAATTCCCTTCCAAAGAGATGGAAAAGGGCCAGACTTGCTCATCCAAAGCATCTTCTAGTTTTATTGTGTTTTGGTTTAGGAATGTAAAGACTTTTAGGCTGGTTAATTTTTAACCACTGTTTGCAAGGCTGCTTTACTGAGCCTTTCCATCCACACCCCAAAACACATATACACACTAATCTCTAAACTCAGAGAAAGGAACTGGGATGGCTTCCTAAATGTCGCAGCCCAGTAGACAAGAACAGTGTCTGGCATACAGTAGGTACTCAACAAATAGGTGTTTAATGAGTGACTCTAGGGTTACAGGCAGACAATGAGGGAGAGTTAGTGGTATCAGCTTTGTAATTACATATTGTTTAAAAGTGAACTGAAGGAAGATACTTCTTTCTCCAAGTTTAAAAAATAACTACAGCACTAAGAGTAAACAGCAGAAGATTTTGGCAAGCCTTCTCCTTGATAGATGTTATTTAGGCTAACCATTTCTCCATTCTACTGTGTGCCAAGTAGAGGACATCAAAGCCAGCAATTATCACAAGTGCCAAAACAATAACAATTATGTGATAGCAATGGTGACAAAAGGATTTTATTGAAATTATACCAAATCTGTTTCTAGTTATCCATGCCCATCAACCATTGGCATCAGAATATCTTAGGGCAAGGTCTGGTTTACTGGGTGGAGAGAATATAATTTTCTTTTTGACTAGTGCAGGGAACACACCACAGAAAACAGACTCAGAGATACTAAACTTTTCATTAAGACAAGGTTTTAATACCGCACCCTGCATGAGGCAACCCTGTGCCAAATTGCTCTTCCAGGAGCTACTTACTCAGAGGACAGATGAAGTTGGGGGGAAGATATTACACTGAACAGCATCTCCAGCAACTGGTTTCTGAGCCAGATTGTCTTTCCAGATGTTTGGCTTCCAGCTACAAAAAAGAAAATTCAGATTTGAGAGAAAACGGATGTAAAGAGACATAATATTTGCTGCAGTGAGCAATCATATTCATCAAATGTTTAGTTTATCCAAGAATTGGAGCACGGATGGGACTCAAAATGTTGGCATTTAAGTCTAGACTTCAATGCAATTCTTGAAAAGAATTTTAGGAAATGTTCCTAAAGTTCCCTTTAACTAGAGATGTGCTGCTTAGTCTAAAAACAAAAATCCAAAAAATGGTAAGGTAAAATTTGTCTTTCAGGAGAATTCTTTCATATTATCGAAACTGCAACTTTTCTTGAGCACCTACTATGTGCTGGCATTATGAAAGTCATTGGGAATAGATGGTAAAGATGAAGATCTTTGTTCTTCTGCTTCCTGCTTTTAATCTGCTTCCACACTAGGCCTTTGCATGCCTGGATGGCACTAAGAACAGAATACAGTCACAACAAAAATATACTGACCCAGTAGGAGAAGAAACTTGACTCCACAAGTCTCGTTAAAGCCCTAAAGGCCATGTTAACAGTACTTTAATATGTTTGATTAGATAAAAGTTTCAGAATGAAGTCCCTCTGAGAAAGTAGGTTGGCCCATTATCCATTTATTCATTCCCTGATTTGCCATCATTTTTTAACCAACTCGGGATGAACACTCCATGCTAGAAAAATAGGGCTGATAATGCAAGTTGGGCAAGCAGAGTCAGATTTCCCTCTATTTGGATTCTGGCCTCATCACTGATTAAGGGTCCTAATCTCATTATGCCTTTGTTTCACCATCTGCAAAATAGGAATAGTAATTCCACTTTTGAAGTTTGATCTAAGGATACGAGGTAATATAATTTATCTAGGTTGAGTAATCCTGTCCCAGAGAACCATCTGTCATGATGAGACTGTTTCACATCTGCCCTGTCCAATACAGCAGCCACTAGCTTTATGTGGTTACTGAACACTTGGAATTCGAGGAATTGAAGCTTCAATTGCATTTGATTTTAGTTAATTAAAATTTGAACTTGGGCCAGGCACGGTGGCGCATGCCTATAATCCCAGCAGCTCGGGAGGCAGAGGCAGGAGGATGGCAAGTTTGAGACCAGAGGCGGTCTGCGTAACTTAGTGAGACCCCGTCTCAAAAAGTAAAAAATGGGCTGGGGGTGCAGCTCAGTGGTCCAGCACTTGCAGAGCATGCAAGCACAAGGTCCTGGGTCCAACCCCCAGTACCACAAAAAAAAATAATAAAATAAAATAAAATTGAACTGAAACAGCCACATGAGGCTAGGGACTCCCATCCTGCACAGCACAGATCTAGGGGCCCCACCACAAAGTGACTAAAATTGTTCCCCAAATCCCCCCACCCTCAGTAGTGGGGATGCTGAACAAAGCAGGGCTGCTCTCCTGCATCTGAATGGGGAGAGAGAGGGACTCAAAGACACAAATCAAAAGTCTGTGCATTATAAGAAGCTCAAGGGCTTCAGAAGCATGGCTTAGTGAGACTAAAAGTGGCTAGTCCAGTAGAGATGGGGGACAGGGAGGACGAGGCAGACGGCAATGGCTTTCTTCGAGAGCATAACACACCCAAAACATGGACACGGGCCACACTCTCGCACACTGGGATCTGCAAGCATTTTAGAGTGCCGGAGGTGGGGTTCATCAAGGACCTGGGGGTAAAGGGATTCAACCAGAAAAGGAGGCAGAGACCAACACACAAAGGAGCCCATGCTCTCCTGACACCTAACAGGTGAAGAGTGACTCCCCAGGGGTGGGGAGCTCCAACTTATCCCTCTCCTCATCTCCACTGCTGCCTGGTGCCTCACTGTGGGGCTAGACCACCCTAGAAGCCTCACAAGCCATTCCAAGTTTTAAAGCAAAAACACGTGATTTGGTTCAGTTTGTGACTCTACTCGTATACTGTACACTCCCAAGCCACTGCTCGGCCACCACTACTCAGTGGTGGGCCCTTGTCCCCGCTTTGCCACAGCCCCTCCCCTTCTGCTCCTGCAACTCCTCCCCTTCCTCTTACAGAGCCTCTCCCCTTCTGCTCCCACAGCCCCTCCCTCTGCAAAATGGACCCCACTGTGTGCTTCAGGGGCATCATGAGAGCCATCTTGTCGCCTTCAGACTGGGAAAGGTCCTCTCACCAGGCTCGGAGGGGTCCTGAGCTTTGTCCACGCAGATCTGCCTCTCACTCACTGATGAAGGCTTGAGCGTGTACACGACAAACAGCCCGACCCTGCACGCACAGGAGAGAAGGGCGCTCTGTGGTGGGCTCAGCTGCGTCTGCTGAGTACATCTTAGCATTTTCCACATGCTCCACCCAAGGGGAGCTGCCAGGGAGGCTCTGGGGTGAGCGGTGCGATTCTGTGATCAACACAGTATCTCTACTGACTTCTAAAATCTGTCAGGATTCATCAGATGCTAACTGTCTCTTTCAGATCAATATATCAGATAGGATTGAGGAAAGAAAAGGCTAGATGTGGTGCCAGCAAGGATGTCCTAGGAGAAGTCTACCGGGGTGGGGGGAGGAGGAAGGGAAGCAGGGGATAGACTTGGTTGGACATTGGCCCCTAAGCATGGCTAGGCTCATGGACGTGGGGTGCCCGAGCACAAGGGGGCAGTAAACCAATAGCACCAATGGGGAAATTATTCTCTTTCATCCTGAATCAGGCAAACCCATCCTTCTTCCAACTCTCAGCCCTAAATAGAAACTTCTAGAAGGTTGGGTTGAGTATGGTGAGAGAGCACCAGGCCTGTGTTCCTTTGTGCACCAGTCCTGGAGCCCTGTCCTCCCCATGGGGAGCTTGGGAGATACCTGAGCAGGTCCTGGATGCTGAAGTGGCCCCTCAGCTGGCAGCCCAGGATGGTGATGATGGTGGGGACCTTGGAGGGGGCCAGGCTAGGCTCGTTGAAGAGGAAGATGAGCTTGGGTATAAGCTGAGCCTGGTGAGCAACTTCAGCATTCCTGGGTCCTTCCCTGGTGAGCCCAGGAGAGAGGCAATAAAAGCTTTTATAGGAATGAACCACATTTGCTGTGTTTCTGCTAAAAAGGTTTTCCAAGTTCAGCTTGTTCTATGGCCCTCTGTCTTCAGTGCTCTCTTGGTAACTTGTCAAGATGCCATCAGACGTCCATTGAATATGTATCTGCCAAGTGCCAGAGCTGCTGGGACATGTGCCTCTGTTCCCCCACCACCACCCTGTGCCCAACCCCCAGAAACTGCCTTCAAAGACAAACCCCAATTATTGACTTAAATTCTGAGCCTCAGGGAAAACTAATGCTGGCCTCAGAAAACTCAGAACAAAGACAGCAGACACACATGTGACCCAGGAGCATTTCCCAACCAGCAGGATCGCGGTCCTTTGTGAGCCTGTCTGGTGCGCGATCTGCCTGCCCACCCCAAACCACAAAATGCATAAGCATGCCACAGAGAGCCAAAGGGGAGAGAGACAGAATTCGAGTATCCACATCTCCTCCTTAGGGTAATCACAAATCCAATTTCCAGTAAATTCTACTCTTCCAAAGAAAATAGCT
This sequence comes from Pedetes capensis, assembly GCA_007922755.1. Classification (NCBI taxonomy): domain Eukaryota; kingdom Metazoa; phylum Chordata; class Mammalia; order Rodentia; family Pedetidae; genus Pedetes; species Pedetes capensis. The sequence continues at coordinate 24,631 of VMDO01024460.1, forward strand.
CCCAAGGTAATGTCTGTTTCTTGGAAAACAACAGGTACAGGTACAGAAAGTGAAAAATGGGGGAGAGGGTGGAGGAAGGTGGATTTGGGTGGATCATGCTTCTTGAACAAGTTAAATTCTGCCAACGTCCACAGACCTGATACACAAACATGGCAGAAGTCACACAATTTGGTGTGATTTTCACAAGTTGGCTCTACACCGAAAACAGGTGTCCCCCCACCCATGCCTCTTCTTCCCTCACCATCCTGAGCAGTGTGATTTTCTGAATTCTTTCTCCAGAGGACTATGTCTTATTCTTCTCTGAATTTCCAGTACTAAGAATGAGGCATGAAATGTATTGGATTTATAATACGTGTTCAATAGTATGAGTGTGAATGAAAAGTTATTTACAAATACATTCAACACACCAAAGGTGCTAGTAGTCACTAGCACTGCCTGACAGCGAGAAGCCAGGAGGCAGAGAATACGGCTTTGCTGGCTCCCTTCTCCCTTTGCAGCCCCTGGCTGCCTTTGGAACCACCTAATTCTAACTCCTTTCCATTCTCTCCAGAGGCAAAGCCTTGACTCACACTGGCCCAGTGCGACTCAATCTTGTTCTAGGACTTTGAAAAAATCCTCCCTCTGCTGAGTGTGCCTGACTGAGGACAGGCATGCAGGAGCCTCCCAGCAGCCACCTGGCTGCACAGAAGGACTGCTGAAGCAGAGCAGGCAGAGCTCCGGGAAAGGCAGGCACCTCCCCGCCTCTGCAACTCGCCTGTACACACCAATAAATTCCTTCTTCACTGCCTTCCTCTTCCCTCTTCTTGTTTCCCTCCTCCTCCTTTCTTCTTCCTTCTCCTCTTTCCTTATGCTGGTTTGAGTTGTATTTCTGCCACTTGCAATTAAAAACAGCCCTGACTGATCCAAAAAGTAACTTGGAGAAGCCAGTTAGAGGGCAAGGAGGCCCAGAGGCAAAATGGGGACCAGAGCTGGCCATTCCTCTGTGGCCACATTTGCTGAGCCCCAGTTAGGTCCTCGGCCCTGGAGCAACAGAGGCCCCTATGCCTGCAGCATCTGCACTCCTGAGGCCCAAGAATGTCAAAGAGAGAGACCTGTCCCACCTGTCCACTGGGAAGGCTGTGCTCCTACCTGGGGCCCCAGCATTCCAGGGAGGTGTCCGGAGCTGCTGCTCGTCCTGTCCCCTTGGACTGTATGCTTCCCATGAGGACAGTCGTTGGAACCCTGGGGCTGCCCAAACCCAGCTTACCTCGGTGACTGAAGGATTTCCACAAGGTGGGAAAAAAGGGTGAGCTCCAGGTTGTCCACAGTGTTCATCCAGAGCTGGAGGACAGAACAGATGCTAAAACATCACCAGGTGTGAGGTAGGGCTGGCAGGCGGCTCGGGCACTGGCAGGCTGGCTGCTAGCGTGGAACAGCCAACAAGATTACTGGCTCTGGAATCTGATCTGCTCTCCTAACATGTAACAGGTGAGGAGCGACTCCCCAGGGGTGGGGAGCTCCAACTTATCCCTCTCCTCATCTCCACTGCTGCCTGGTACCTCACTGTGGGGCTAGATTCTAACCAAGGACATCCGCACTCACCATCTCCTTTATCTGCCCAGCCCTGGGCCCATTGCCCATGACATACATGCCAGCCGCCTCTCATCTGCACTGGATTTTGCAAGGCAAATGATGGAGTTCCCAATTTAAGATGGGAAAATAGAGGCCTAAACACACCAGTGAGATGATGGTTCCACTCACCACCAGCAAGCGTTAGGGGTGGAATCAGAAGCCAGGGCTTGCTTTTCAGGTTTTATGCTGTATGAAATGCACTGCCCCCAACTTGGGTATGCATCCCTTTCTTCAGTCCCCTCATCTTCAAAATCTGCAGCCCAACCCACGTTGCCATTCCCTGCACAAGACAAGTTTGAGTAATACACATGTGTATATAATGCCCTGAGGTCCTGAAGGGAAAGTTTGACACTCTGATTGTCTTCACTCATGGCAAACAATACTGGCCCCAGAGGTAGAATTTATGGTGTGCCTTCATATTTCATTTCTAGCCCCATTAGAGAGTTCCACTATTTTCCACCTCTGAATACTGACAATGCCTTATTGTTGTTATGTCCCACAGAGTCGGTGTCCAACTCATCGTGACCCTACGTCCAACAGGCAAAACACTATTATCAATGCTTCTCTGCTATTCCTAGGGTTTTCAATGACTGATTGTTTTTTGGGAGTGGATTGCCTGGTCCTTCTCCCAAGCCTACAGCACCTGGTGTTCCCAGGTGGTCTCCCATCCAAGTACTAACCTGGCCTGACCCTGCTTAGTTTCTGAAATCAGACAGGATCAGAGGCCACAGTGCTACAGCTGCAGGTGACAATGCCTAAGGCCCAAAATATAGAAGGTTCAGACATGGGGTTATAAGAGTACACTCAAAGCAACATAAAGAGTCCACACTTAGAAATGACACCACCTGCTTGAAGTGAGAGGTGCCATAAAAGTCCTAAAAGACCATTATAGTAGCTTCCTTTTATCCACAGGGAGATATAAGTCAAGACATTCCATGGATGCCTAAAAACACCTGCAGTACAGAAATGTATATATGGTGCTTTTTCCTGCACATATATACTATAATAAATGTTATTTAAAACTGATGGATTATTTCTGAAATTTTCCATTTAATACTTTTGGATCCACGTTGATCATGGATAACTGAAATTGTGTAAAGGAAAACTTCAGATAAGGAAGGAGGTCCAAGAGACTAGTTTCCCTCAGCCTCCAGCTGGCAGAGACTGGTTTCCAAGCCTGGTTCTTCTGACCAATGAGCAAGAGCTCATTCTCTTGCCTCCACGCTGGGTTCCCCATAGGTAGACAGCAACCCACAGGGCCAATATTCAGCCTCTCTTGAAACTAGGCAAGTGCCCATGGCGCCACCTTCTTATTGAAGAGGAAATGCAAAAGAGCTCTAGGGACACCAGTTTAGGAGGCCTGGGGATGCAGGGACCATCCCTCTCCAGTCTCCAGAGCCTAATATCACACATGGCACACAGTGAGCATGTAATAAGGCCGTTTGCTCAATTGTTTAAAAGAATGAAAGCAAAGTAAACCAATGTGAAATAAGTTCATTGCTCACAAGACAGAAACAGGCTGATGGATTTCCAGCCCTGATAAGCACAGCTTATGCCCAAAGGCACACATAGAGAAGGAACAGATTCCTTCTGGGACCGTTTGTGTGGGCTGATGTATCTCTAGTGCAGATAAGGGTAGCCAGGCCTAGCAGCCTAACATACACATCTAGGGGACCCTAAGAGCATTGCACACTTGGGAATATGAGTTCATGAAATCAGCCATTCAATGAACTACAGTCTGCTCAGTGCTGAGCTGAAGAACTGAGAGTAAGACTTGGACCTACCAATCCAGCAGTGCTGATCCCTTCACCCTCCTATAGAAGTTTCCAGCCCCCTAGTTTCCTTCCAGCATACTAGAGCAATAATAAGTTACCACAATATATTCAGGTTGCCTAGTTTTCTATAAATTCCTTTGTTGTGCTGTTGTTAGGTACCCTCAAGTCAGTACATGACTCATAGCGACCCTATACACAACAGGCAAAACATTTTGTCAGTGCTTCTATGCTATTCATAGGGCTTTCAATGGCAAATTGATTTTTGGGAGTGGGTTGCTGGGTCCTTCTCCCAAGCCTACAGTATCTGGTGTTCTCAGGTGGTCTCCTATCCAAATACTAACCAGGCCCAACTCTGCTTAGCTTCCAAGATCTGACAGAATCAGAGACCACAGTGCTACAGCTGCAGACAGAAATTACACAATACTAAATATCTGAATTTTGGAAACATAAATAACTAAATCTTTTGGTTTCCATTTTGTGCCATGTAACCCTATACTAAGAACTCTATTGAGATGTCTAGATTAGATTTGTTTGAATATCGGATGGATAATGTGTCAAACGTCTACAGCCATCCCACCCTGGCACACGATCCTATTTGATCACTGAAGCTAAGCAGAGTTGGGCCTGGTTATTCGTTGGATGGGAGACTGCCTGGGAGCATGAGGTACTATAGGCTTGGGAAAAGGACCCAGCAGCCCACTCCTGAAACAATCAGCCACCAAAAACTCTATGAACAGCAGAGAAGCACTGACAATAGTGCCAAGCATATCATAGTGTTGTGCAGTGTTTTGAGTATGAGTCAGACTCAACTTGCAGGCACCTAATAACAACAACAAATGTGTCAGACACTACTCTCCCTTCTTCTGAGACCACCTCATTACCAGAAATGAGTTGACCTGTCCCTTCCTTAAGAAACTAGAAACCTAAGACTTGAACACCCTCAACTTCCTGCTTATTGACCCTCCCTGCCTCACAACTTCCTGTCCCTCTGATATTCTTAATTTCTTTTACTTCCTTACTATACTCTAGTCATCATGGATCTTACTCCTTCTGTGATTCACGTTCTTGCCTCCAAACACCCCATCTCCTTTAAGGACTTGTTCTACCAATAGTTTCTTCTCCCAGTAGGGTTTTAAATAGTGTTTTGCTGCCTATTCACTCTCAGCACTCAGACTTAAGTTTCTCTCATTTTAAACACAAAACCAAAAGTCCGGGGACCCATCTCTCCTTTATTTTGAATATCATATTCAGAACTTTTATAGCTATAGTTAGTATTAAGATTAGACCATATGTTTTTATTTCCTTTACTGTCCATTTTTGGTTCTGATATCAAGAAGAACTCATAAAATAAGCTGGGAGTTCACCGCTCTTTTGTTTTCTAGACAAATTTGTAACTTTTGGATGGCCTCTTTCTGACTGGTAGAACTTCTTTGTAAGACTGCTGGGCCAATAGCTGCCTTATGGATGTCATTTGTTTGTACATATTTTAAATCAATGATTCCATTTATTTGATGGTTATGAAATTATTCAGGCTTTTTATTTCTTTTTGAGTAAGCACCAGAAACATAAGCTTTCTGTGAGATTGGTCAAATGAGCAAACTTTTCCTTTTTTTTTTTTTTTAGAAATTTTTAATGTACATCATAATGTGATTCATTTTGACATATTTTTCGTTGTGACAATTTTCATATATGCAATTTGATAAGCATTATTCATATAGGTTAC
>VMDO01024461.1:0-29705 GCA_007922755.1 Pedetes capensis
TCTCTCTCTCTCTCTCTCTCTCTCTCTCTCTCTCTCTCTCTCTCTCTCTCCCTCTCTCATCCCCCATGTGTATTTTCAATTTCTGTAGTTGGTGTAAAAAAATACTAGACAGATGAAAAATGATAAATGCATGAGAAGAACTAGAAAAAACTCTGAGGAGGATGTTAAGGTAATGCTGAGGCATTTAACCTGGAAGGGGGTGAAATGAAGTGAAGTGGGATAGAGAAGGTGTCACAGAAGTGACAGCACTTTATCAAAGACTTGAATCAGGAATGACAAGACAGGGAAAAGACATTCCAGGTAGAAACCTGGCAACTAGGAAAGTTTAGAGGATGTTAAGCAGATTCTGATTGCAGAAGCATCAGATGGCAACCTGTGAGGGTAAAGAAGTGAATTCAGAGAAGAGTAGGGAGACCAGTTATGAGGGCATGATGTGCTGGGAAGCTTGGACTTTTCTCCCAGTGGTGATGTTGTTGTTGTTGTTAGGTGCCGTCGAGTCGGTATCCAACTCATAGCAACCCTCAGAGGGTTTTCAATGGCTGACTGTTTCAGGATTGCCTTGGGAGTGGATTGCCAGGTCCTTCTCCCATTTTTGCGGTACTGGGAATTGAACTCGGGACCTCAGAGACTGCAGTGCAGCGCTCTACCAACTGAGCCAAATCCCAGCCCCCAGTGGTGATGAGGAGTACCTAAAAGATATTAAGTGGGGAGGGGTGTCTCAGGCTTAGTTTTAGAAGGATTGCTACACACAATTACTCACAGGTGGTAAGGGCATGGGTTGGAAGAGCCAAAGAATGAGGAACAGGAAGACCAGTTAGCAACACTAATGTGTCTGCATTAAGAGTGACCTGACAAAAGACAGAGTTGTGGAGAAATGATTAGTTATCACTTTGGCCTCAAGTATTTAGCAGGATACACATAGCAGGCAAGACAAATTTAAGAGATCTATTTGCAATAGAAATAATAAAATATGTCTGGTTAAAAATAGTTGGCTTCTTGGGTGGGTGAAAATGTTCCCAAGGATAGGAATAGGATACCTGTTCTTGAGCAAGAAGGGGGATGCTTCTTCCTCTGGAGATCTTGGTGCTGAATACAGACTAACATCTTTTAGGGATGTAGGGAGAGTTTAAAGAGTTCACTCCCAGTGGCCCTACTTTATCTGTGTAGCAGGAGAAGAATTATTTGCTGAGCACAAAGACAGTGAACTGGTAAGCTCTTAGGACAGCTGTGAAGTTTGGGACAAATTTGTTGGAGGTAATGATGTCTAAATACATACAAGAATTCTAGGAAAAGGTAAAAGGCTATCTGAGATTAAATGTCATGGATTTGTAATGACACCAATTGGTTCAATTCTGTGACTTTTCTAGCAGCATTTTGTGGCCAAGTTCCAACCTCCAGGAAGGCAGATAAAAGTTGTCTTCATCTATGTTTAAAACGTGTGGGGTCCTTGAAAGACTTGTAAGAATGTGACTGGACATTTGGATAAGACCAAAGAGGGGATGTGGCAGGAGTGAGAGATGAAAGGATAAAATAGTGGGCCAAGGGGGGAATATTATCATTTTAGAGCAGTTCTGGGTGATCAGCAGTCCAAAGGGTGCTATGGAAGTAAGTGGCTGATGTTGTTGTTGTTAGGTGCCATCGAGTCATGTCCGACTCATAGCGACCCTCAAAGCGTTTTCAATGGCCGATTGCTTCAGGATTGCTTTGAGTAGATTACCACATCCTTCTTCCCTGTTTGCAGTGCTGGGGATTGAACCCAGGTCCTCAGAGAGTATAGTGAGACACTCTACCAACTGAGCTAAACCGCAGCCGGCTGATGTAGGGAGGTGAAAAGTCAGAACCCAAAACACAGGACAGCAAATAACTATAATGTTTGCCATAATGTAAATTTCTAAAATGACCTTTGAGGCATTATCTTTACAATACATGTGTTTGTTATTTTGGCTGTTTTACTACTATTCCTGGAGGAATACAATTTTCTCTCCTAAAGCATACTATTGCTCATGATCTTAGCGACCTCTGATTTTTTTTGTTTGTTAAAATACTTAATTAGACACCTAACAACAACAACAACAACAACAGTTCAGTAGAGTCAGAATCTACAGGAGGAAAATAAATAAATAAAAAAGAGGGGAGAGGGACTCTCCTGCCTCATTCACTGACCCAGACTTCTTCAGACCTTAGCCTTCATTTGTGAGGCTTCATTTTAATGTGTTTGTAGATTTAATCAAAGGAATTTTTAGGTTCCAAGACTCTTATTTGATATGGCTCAAAAAACTTCTGCAACAGAAAGGAGCCAAATTTTCAAACATTTCTATCTCCAAAGAACTGATGATAAAACAGATAAACAATTACTGACTCAAGCCACAGAGGAACAACTTCTGAGATATGTTTTCTCATTAACTGGCCCAAAGTGAGTTGCTTTATTTATTCCCTTCAGGCTACAAATAGCTATTTGCCATTTCTTTCTACTACCTTTTTTATGCTTTTCTTCACATTCCAGCACTTTTTCACTGATTAGTCATCACCTCACATATAATGAAGAAAAAAAGGTGATGTTCCATTAAAAACGGCAATGAGAAGATGAAAATCTCTCTTCTTCTCCCTGATGAGAGCGAGAAGGGGGAGGTGAGAGAGAGAGAGAGAGAGAGAGAGAGAGAGAGAGAGAGAGAGAGAGAGAAAGAGAGAGAAAGAAAGAAAGAAAAAGTACCAAGGAGGCTGAGTTTCACAACTTTGGGAACCCCATCAAATGTAATGAGCCAAGAAACAGCTGGTGAACCAGAGATGTGGATTAAAACCAGGGAATGAGTTTGTCAGGCATGAGTGGATGCTGAGGAGCAGAAATGGCCGCAAAAGGCCTTGAAGGTTGGATTTTACATTAAGCCTCTTTCATATTTTCTACGATGAGTGGTATCCAGGTCATTGGTGTCATATTCAGAGTTATTAGCTTAAATGCTAAGATAACATTTCTTTTCATGTAACTACTGGCAGTCAGTCATAGCCTTAATCAAACAAGACGGCACCGGAAAGAATTAGACTCCTCTTTTCCTTATCAATTACAACCAGGCCACACTCCTTGAAGCTGTTCAGAAGACAGAAGTATGAAAAGAAAGTGCCATTGTTATTCTGACCTGCAGGTTTCCCTGGCCTCAGTGACTTATTATCCATTTCTTCAACAATTAACTATAAACCTATTATATGTTCATAAATACCCTTTCAGAGTTCATTTTAGAACATTTAAGAAGAACTCACTAACCCTCAGGGATTCAATGGTATTGTTAAAAGGACAAATCAGAAAACCCAAGTAACCAAGTGCCAATGGGATTGTGGTTAAGATATGACAGTTTTCTTGTAATGAGACCAGACAAGTGGGACAGGGCCCGCCTACTGGGTCAGACCAGCTGCTGGGGTTACTGAGGTAACATCAGAGCACAGTTTAGACAAAGAAAAGCACAAATCCAAATCCTATAGCCATCTCTAGTCATGGCGTTGTTGTTGTTGTTGTTGTTGTTGTTGTTGTTAGGTGCAGTCAAGTCAGTATCCAACTCACAGTGACCCTAGGTACTACAGGAGAAACCCTATTGTCAGTGCTTCTCTGCTATTCATAGGGTTTTCAATGGCTGATTGTTTTGGGGAATGGGTTGCTGGGTCTTTCTCCAAAGTCATGGCTTAAGAATGGGTTATTCATGCTTTGAGCTCACAGTGAGAAGGCAGGGGGCCCCACAGGTGGGCAGGGAGCTCCATAAGTGGTGGGTGCTCTGGAGGCTCACAGCCTGTTCCACTGGAGTCCATGAGGTCTCTCAAGGAGAGCCGAGTGCCAACAGCCCAGTTGTGCGCCCAGCAGATTCTCAATAAGAGTCAGGATGGGAAACATAAAAAAGATGTAAAAACTGACACTCACAGCTGGGCATGGTGGCGCCTGCCTATAATCTCAGTGGCTTGGGAGGTAGAGGCAGGAGGATCACAAGTTCAAGACCAGACCAGGGGCAGTCTGTGTAATTTAGCGAGACCCTGTCTCAAAAAAAGTAAAAAAAAAAAAAAAAAAAAATGGGCTGGGGGTCAGCTCAGTGGTCCAGCACTTGCAGAGCATGCAAGCGCAAGGCCCTGGGTTCAACCTCCAATACCACAAAAAAAAGAAAAAAGAAAAAAAAAACTGACACTCATGTAGAAGACTTGGGCCTAAAACAAAGACTCTGAGGCCAATTCATTCAAAAGAACAGGTAGGAGGTGAAGAAGACCTAAATCAGAAAGCATCTGAGAAGCCCATAACCCTCCCTACCCTCCCTGGGGAAGCACATCTCAGATGGGGATGAAGCAGGCACAATAAAGACACACTCTTGTAGCCCCCAGTGGGGGCCTGAGCAAGCTCATGCCAGGTCAAGTTCAGCAGGGCTGTTGGTAGAGAATGGCAATACTAGAGTTGGGAGATAAGATGTGAAGAAGAAACAAAAATGAAGTATTTTCTGCTTCCAGTATTATTAACTCTGGAATTAAATAGGACAGAGCTTTCACCTGAGCTCGGAAGGACACAGAAACATGTGGAGATGGTAGATGTATCAGTGTGTAGTTGAAGAAAGCAAAGAAAAGGGGACAGAAGAGCTAGATGGTTGCTGGCTTTGGTTCAGCCAATTGATACTAGTAGGAACTCGAGCTTTTTCTATATTTCTATTACACCATCCTTAGTGTATTTGCTTTCCTCCTTCTGTGTGTTGCTTCAAGGGCACAAGATGGCTATTGTGGTTCCAGATGTTGTATACACAGATTATAAGAAGGAAGGGTATGAGGACAAATGGAAGAAGAAGGGGCAAGACAGTATGTTGACAAAAGACTCCTTCTGCATACACTAGAACGGCTCCTCTGAGCCCTCTATTCCACCAGGCCTCATCCTTGGGCCTTGTTTCCGGATTGCCTCATTTGGTTGTAGCAAGAATTCTAAGTCAGTTTATTGACAATCCCCTAATATTTAATATCTGAATCTGGTCAAATTCCTCCTTATTCACCCTTGATGTCGGATCATGTGGGCCTGCCTTCTGCAAGAATCGTATCAAGTTGGTTTAGCAAGCATCCCACCACCCTTGATATCTCCTCTTAATAATTTTCCCTCCACTTACCCCCTTACCCTTTGCATTGGTTACAAGTCCCCAGTTTTCGTTAATGTACTCAGAGTAGAATCTATCTTACTCCCCTATTGGGACATCTTTATTATACCTATTGCAATATTGCTGAATAAAATCTTCCTTAATATTTTTTGTTTGGAGATTTCTAGTAATTTATTTTTAATTAGTGTACAACTTAATGGGTTTCATTATGACATTTCCATATCATTGTACATCGTTCATGTTCACCTCCTCTATTTTTTTTTTTTTCAGTACTGGGCCTTAAATCCAGGGCCTCACACTTGCATACAACCCCAGCCCCCCCCCTTTTTTGTTTTTTGCATTTTGAGACAGGGTCTCGCTAAATTACGCAGACTGCCTCTCATCTTGAACTTGAGATCCTCCTGCCTCTGCCTCCCAGGTCACTAGGATTACAGGCGTGCACCACTGCACCTGGCCCCACCTCCCCTATTATCATATCATAAACCCCCATCTTCTTGCTGATCCCCTCTCTCCTCACCAGCAGTTCCCTTTCTGCTTGAATGTCTTGTTTACATACGTGTGGTGTACATACACACACATATGTGTGTGTATACACATATATATGGATTTATACATATATGGATTTAAATATGTGTATTTAGTTTAATTTAAATATATATTTAAATCCACATTTTGCCTTTGAGAGCAAAACATGATATTTCTCTTCTTTCCCCTATTACCCTTTCTTATCGCTTCTGCCCTCTCTCTTTAGTCACTTTTCTCCTCCTACATAATCCTCCATTTTCATGAAATATTCATTGAAACATTTAATGTATATCAAAATTTAGCATCCACATATCAGAGAAAATGTGATGTTTGGCTTTCTGGGTCTGGCTTATTTCATTCAAAATGATCTCTAATTCCATCCATTTTCCTGTAAATGCCATAATTTCATTCTTCTTTATGGCTGAATAGAACTCCATGGTGTATATATAACACATTTTCTTTGTCCAATCATCTATTAATGCACACCTAGGTTGATTCCATGGGGCTGGGATTTAGCTCAGTTGGTAGAGTGCTGCGCTGCAGCCTCTGAGGTCCCGAGTTCGATTCCTAGCACTGCAAAAATGGGAGAAGGGCCTGGCAATCCACTCCCAAAGCAATCCCGAAACAGTGAGCCATTGAAAACCCTATGAGGGTTGCTATGAGTCGGATACCGACTCAACGGCACCTAACAACAACAACAACAGGTTGATTCCATATCTTGGCTATTATGAATAGTGCAACAATAAACATGAATGAACAGGTATCTCTATGGTACGCTCATTTACATTCCTTTGGACATATACCCTGGAGTGATATAGCTGAGTCATATGGTAGTTCTAATTTTAGTTTTTGGGGGAAACTACATACTAATTTCTATAGTGTTTACACTAACTTGCATTCCCACCAACAGTATATAAGGATTTGTTTCTCCCCATATCCACGACAGCATTTGTTGTTGCTTGTTTTGTTGATACTAGCCATTCTGACTGGGGTGAGATTGTATCTTAATGTAGTTTTGATTTGCATTCCCTGTTGACTAAGGATGTTAAACATTTTTTCATTTTATTGTTGGCCATTTGTATTTCTTCTTTTGAGAACTTGCCCATTTGTTGATTGGGTACTTTGCTTTTTTGGTGTTTAATTTTTGGAACTCTTTATATATTCTAGATATTAATCCCCTGTGTGATATATAGCTGGAAAAGATTTTCTCCCTTTCTGTAGGCTGTTTCTTCACTCTGACAATTGTGTGTTTTGCTGTGCAAAAGCTTTTTAATTTCATGCAGTTCCATTTGTCAATTCTTTCTATTGTTTCCTGAGTTATTGGGGTCCTTTTCAGAAAGCCCTTGCCTATGCTTATGTCCTGAAGTGTTTTCCCTCTAGTACTTTCTAAGTTTTGGGTCTTACACTAAGGTCTTTGATCCATTTCAAACTGCTTTTTGTACAGGGTGAGTGAGAGGGATCTAGTTTCTTCCTTATCACTTTAACAAGTATCAGAATAAATTTTTTCTTTAATAACTTTTAATAATTATATAACTTTTATAAATTAAATTAAAAGCTTTCCTAAAACCCTCAACATACACCAGTATATCTCATTTGCCAGAACTGTTGCATGGCAATCCCTTGCTGCAAGGTAGGCTAGTAAACTAAAACTTTTACTTGAGGCAAAATACATTGCTTCTTTGAATAAAATTGTGTGTCTAATAGCAAGCAAAAAGAGGTGATGGGTATTTGGGAGGCAATTAATACTATCTGTCACAGAGACCAGAGCACCATATCAGTGGGTATAAGAGAGGATGATAAAATGTGTATCTATAAATGTAGAGGAGCTGAAAGTATAAGAGCTGTCAGAGGGGAAAAGAGTTGCTTTGGTGGGGATTTGAGATCAAAGTTTGAGGAAGTCCTGAGTGCGAATCATGCGAAAAGTGTTGGAAGGAAGAAAAACAACAAAGCAAGGCAAGAAGCAGCAAGGTGTTTTGAAATGGAGGGACATTTGGAAAAGGCATGAGAAATGAATTTGGAAAAGTTATACATGAGAGATGGAGTCAGTTAAATAGAGCCATGGGTGCTCTTTTAAAGGTTCTACTCAGGAGCTGGGATATACCTCCGTGGTAGAGCACTTGCTTAGTATGTGCAAGGCCCTGGGTTCCATCTCCTATAAGGAAACCAAACCAAACCAAACCAAAACCACTACCTATATTAGAACAACTTTGCAATGTTTTAATAATTAAAATTATTGGCTAAAAAGCAAGAAATTTACCCTCAGTCTGTCTCCCTCCTCCTCCCCCAACACCGAGGGATTGCCATAACCCAGGCAACCCCTGTCATGGCTGTCATCCTAATGAGGAAAATGAAGCACAAAAAAAAGTTAAGTAATTTACTCAAAGTCACAGATTCAATAAATATCAAAACTTGGATTATGAACCCAGGTAATTCTCATAGTCTTGACTCTACAGACTATTGCTTATCTCATGTACCAGGAACAAACAGAAAGAGGTTGCTTACTTAATAGGTCATTGCTTTCTGTACTTCACTGAAACAAAGATTCAATTAACTGTGGAAAAACTGGTAAAGTCTCACACATCAGCTCTTCTCTGACATGGTGGAGATTGCTAAACCCTTACTTTCCAACTGCTCCTTCCTTTAGTGCTAAAACCCCTGTGTCTTAGCGGGCTTCATGGCAGGGACTACATTTCCCAGCCTCCCTTTTAGCTAAGCATGGGCACATGACTAAATTCAGGCCTATGCATATGATCATAAGTGAAATATGCAGATTCTGGTACAAAACATATAAAAACGGGAGAAGGACCTGGCAACCCACTCCCAAAAATCAATCCACCATTGAAAACCCTGTGAACAGCAGAGAAGCATTGACAATAGTGTTTCACCAGTTGTACTTAGGGTCACTATGAGTCAGATACCAACTCGATGGGCACCTAACAACAACAACAACACATATAGAAACAGGCTATTTGCCTTGAATTACAAACTTTTCTCCTTACTGCAGCAACAAACTTGGCCTAGAGAAGGAAGCCACACATAGAAGGCAGAGATTACTGGTCATGGAGCAGGACCACTTATCTATCCCAGAACCTTGGGTGGGAGGGGAGCCTTCCATCAAATTTCATCCTCAGTATCTAAGCAGTTTAGAATGAATCCTAACCTAACCAATGCATGTGCATTTTGAATTAGAGAACTGACTTTAATTGTCATTAAAATTAAATTGTGTTTGTAAGGTCTTCATTTGTGCCACAGTATGTAGTCATAGGCAGAATGAGATATATCAAAGTAGACACGGTATGTTTTTATGTATACACGAAAGACCATTTTCAGCAAGTCATTGTGCGTGTGCGTGTGTGTGTGTGTGTGTGTGTGTGTGTGCATATGTTGAAAATGCTTAAGAATATATGATGGATTAAAAATACTTTTAAGGATTACATGCTTTCCCCTAAAACTTAAACTGATCGAATTCATATCTCAAACCATCCAAAAAACCAAACACACATTTAAACATGATATCAAATCAGTTATGTGGATTTGACTTGATATTGAATCTATCACCTAGTGCAAAGAATTTTATCTGAAACATTATTTTAAGGTAGATACAAACATTTAAGTGTCTATGCAGCAGATTTTTTTGTTTTAGGGGGAGGATATCACCCAGAATCCAGTCCCCATTGCCATCTTGGGGAGCCTCCATTGTGGACAGTCTGGTAAGGCAGACGGAGTCTCCCACTTTGTAATCCAAGAGGTCTAGACCTCCAGGTGGCCAGAGATCTTCAGCTGGCTACATAATCTCAGGATTATGACTCTTGTTGTACTGATAGAAGACAAAGGATTGCAATTCATTTGCACTTCAATTGCGATTCATTCCAGTCTTCCCCCAGAGCAACCCCACATGCCAGTCCTACACTAGCCCCTAAACCCTTCCCTGTTCTTTCTGACTCTCAAACACCAATCAATAAGCTTTCCTAGGTTTTTAACCCCTTTCCTGAACATTCTTTGACTTTCTTGGCTTGCCTAAAAGCTAACATCTCAGAACACCTCCCTTCAAGGTAGCAGTCCCTTTGGATGGAGGCATTTTCTCTCACTTCACGTACCTTGCCTTGTGCATATTCCTTAGTACCTCACAATTTACTCCATCAGGAGTTCAAACCCAACATGTTGTAAACTTTCTCTAGTGATCAGAAGTGATGTATACATATATATACATATGTAGTATGTATGTAGAAGTGATGATATACATATATATACATATGTATATATATGTATATATACATATGTTGTTGTTAGGTGCCGTCGAGTCGGTATCCGATTGTACATATATATATATATATATATATATATATATATAGAGAGAGAGAGAGAGAGAGAGAGAGAGAGAGAGAGAGTCACTGAGAGAGTGAATACCCCAGACAAGATGTAGCCTTCAACATATTACTGGTATATACATAATGAGGTACATAATAAAGCCACAATCTCTCTCTCTCTCTCTCTTACCTGAAGAGAAGATACACAGAAAGGTGAAGACAGTCTTAAGACACAAAAATCAGCCTAGACCATGTCCAATATTTGTTTGCAAGGAAGCTCTTATGACAGGGCTGTATGTTGTAGCTCAGTTAACCAGAAAGCAGAGTCTAAGAAACAGGCTTCAGAGTGGGATTCATACCAGGGACCTCTGGAACAGATTGTGAGGAGTGAGGGAAGCAAGTTTTGGCAGAGGGCGGAGCTGGCCTATGGTGCACTTGCCAAAGAAGCCTCAGCTGATCCCCCAGTGAACCTGGAGCAGAAGTGGCTTTTCACAGCTGTCCCAGTTTGAGATGAGGGGGACTGGCCTTTTTATGCCTGCAATGACCAATCACTGGATGGCGGCTGCTAGGGGTGAGGAGTAAGTGAGGCAAAGGTGATGTAACCCAGAGTGAGGCAAGCTCCTTTTGGCCAAGGGCAATTCATAGTGAGGTGGGACAAACTTCTCAGTCCTGAAGGGGACCCCAGTCAGGTATAGCAGCTCTAGTACTCTGCCTGAGTTTTCTTGTATCACTGCCATTATCACACTATGTCACTATAGCTATCACTAGTCACTTTTCTTTGTAGACAAAGTAAGCATTTCAGGTCTTAGAATGCCTTGATGTGAAGCTATTATTGACTGGACAAAGGAGAAAGCGGTCTCACTTACTCTTTTTGGTTTGGAGCAAAAATGGAATTGTGTATATCTTTACCAACTGTTTTTGGTAAACATTTTCTGGCCATGGGCTATAGTAGACTATAAATAGGCACTCAGCCTCAGCCATCCTGACAAGTGAACTGTAAGTTCTGTGCAGCGCTGACTGCAGGGGGCCTGCATGGAAGAGGACAGGAATTTCTTATACAGTGAATGAAAAGCTCTACCCAGGAAGAGAGATGACAACAGATGGCGAGGTCAGCTTGTTAGCTCTATTATCTAATTAAAGCCTTTACATATATTGTCAGGTAAAAATCAGCTGTCAGAAAGTCCACCTGGTCATAATTGATCATCATTAATAACTCTGTTCTAGCTACTGCTGCCAAAATCTTAGTTATGATCACATAATCTCACTTAAGTGAATGCAAAGCTTAAATAACTGAGCGTGGCTTTACTTTCCCAAACTGGAATGCAGTGGTGGTTGAGCGAAGAGTGGAACAGAGCATGCTTGTTATATTTCAGGCATCATCAAAGATAGGGAGCTATGACCAGACTTCTCTGCTCAGGCTGAATTTGATTATGACATGTGTACTGTGAAGTGCAGCAAAATATTGATGAAAACAAATGAGTCTGGAGTTCTTCCTTGCCCTTTGAAATCAAATTCAGCCTGGGGCATTCTCTTGAACTTTACTTAAGGCATCTTCATCTGAAATACCAATCTGCATAAATCCACTGAGTGAAATTAGTCTCAGCTTGCCAAGAGATGAGCCCGATTCCTGTTCACTCTGCAGAGAGGTAAGGAAGAACACATTTTCATTTGGAAAGAGTTGGAAGCTCCAAAAGGCTTCAGTTCGTCGATTTTGTAAAATATCAAATAATTGCTGAAATTTTTTGGTGCAGTTACTTAAGCATTTGAGATGAGGGGAGAGAAATTAATACAAAGTACCATAGAGGTTGCATCTACCCATTAATATATAGTCCATCAGAATTTTCAGACATGAAGGAACTAAAAAGAAGTGTAGAAAAAAGAGAGATCATATAAGGATAACATGCTTAGAATCATGAGCCAATTTCTAAGGGAGGCAAAACTCTTTGAAGTTTTTACCTAAGAATCAAAGGATTTACTATTATTATTGTTGCAGTGCTAGGGATCAAACCTAGGGCCTGTACATGCTGGACAGGCGCTCTACCACTGAGCTATATCCCTATCCCTGAAGCAAAGGATTTAGTTCCCAAGGAAGATTATATAAATAATGTTAGCTTAAATTACACTCAGTAAGTAGAAAGTGGACATGCCTACAATTGGGTTTGTCATATAAAATCACACCAACTCAGAAGTTGGAGTTCTTTAGAGTATTTTCTCATGAAGCAAATTTCTCATCCTTTGGGCTAATTATAACCTCATTGGATGTTTTTGATATTCCCAGTGAAAGTTTTATTGAGAAGTAACAGATGGTTAAGTAAAATACCAAAGTTTACCTAACATTTTCCAGAAAGGACTTTAAAGATACAATATGGTAAACAATTATTGTAGCTTTTAAGTTACTGATTTATTTATTGATTGATTTTGGTAATGATGTAGGAGTAAATTTGAAATGTTCAAGTAAGTGGCTTAACCCTGTGTTATTTGATCACAAATGAGTGTAATATCTTGTTACTGTTGTTAGGTGCCATCAAGTAATGTCCAACTCATAGTGACCCTCATAGGGTTTACAATGGGCAATTATTTCAGGATTGCCTTGGGAGTGGATTGCCACACCCGTCTGCCGTTTTTGCAGTGCTGGGAATCGAACCTGGGACCTCAGAGACTACAGAGCATTGCTCTACCAATGGAGCTAAATCCCAGCCCAGTGTTATATCTTAGGAACTACCTATTGAATCCTTGGCTTTTTTACTTTTTTTTAAGGCCAATATTTAGGAGAGAAATGTAATTATAATAGATCTCTGATATTATTTTGTTTGAAAATTACAGATTTCATTTATGAATAGTGACCTTAGAAGTTTATGATATAAATTAGAACTTTGCTAAGATACAAATTTGAATTCTGTGAGCTTTGAGTCACCTCACTAGGATGTGAGTTGGTGGCACACCCCCATGTGAAATACATATTGCAAGTCAATATTTTTGTTCTTTGTAATTAATTTAAATCTAACTACTCTGTGCTAAGTACTGTGATAAAGCTTTCTATCCTTTAGTTCTCTCAACAAACCTTGAGGTGATCCCCGTATCAGCTTTCCATCAGGAAACACCCAGAGCAATTAACTTACGAACAGAAAAAGTTCATTCTGCCTCAGTCTGGACTTTTCAGGTAAAGATCAGGCAGCCTCACTGCTTGCGGACTCTGGCAAGGGAGGTCAATCATGGCAGGAGCACATGGTGAAGCAAATCACTTACATCATGAGCAGGGAATCAGAGAGAGAGAGAGACTCAGACTGGGGTTCCTCAGTCTCCTGCAAAGGCACACCCAATGACTTACGGACTGTTCACAGGAACTTACCCCTTAAATGTCCACAGGACTTCCCAGTACTACCTCCCTTGGGACTCAGCTTTAATGCAAAGGAGGAATCATCTATAATTAAGCCATTGCTGTTGTTGTTATTAGGTGCCATTGAGTGGAGTCAGGCTCATAGCGACCCTATATACAGCAGGATGAAACACTTCCAGCGCTGTGCTTTACCCATGGTCGTTCTTATGTGTAAGCCCATTGTTGCAGTCACTTTGTCAATACATCTAGTTGAGGGTCTTCCTTTTTTTTCACTGACCAGCCACTCTCCCAAACATGATGCCCTTCTCCAGGGATATGTTGTTGTTGTTGTTAGGTGCCGTCGAGTCAGTATCCAACTCATAGAGACCCTGATACGATTTTCAATGGCTGTTTCGGAATTGCCGTGGGAGTGGATTGCCATGTCCTTCTCCCATTTGTGTGGTGCTGGGAATTGAAGCCTGGACTTCAGAGACTGCAGTGCAGCACTCTACCAACTGAGCTAAATCCCAGCCCTCTCTAGGGATATAGCAAGTCCTATTTTACAAATGTTGATTTATTGTTAGGGGCTGTAGATTCATGTCAGATGCATAGCAATCCTCATAGGGTTTTCGCTGGCTGACTGTTTTGGGATTGCCTGGGGAGTGGATTGCCATGTCCTTCTCCCATTTGTGTGGTGCTGGGAATCGAAGCATGGACCTCAGAGACTGCAGAGCAGTGCCCTACCAACTGAGCTAAATCCCAGCCCTTACTATTGTCCTGCTTCTCTGCTACTTAGAGGGTTTTCAATGGATGACTGTTTATTGGGAGTGAGTTGCTGCATCCTTCTCCCAAGCTTACAGCACCTCATGTTCCTGGGTGGTTTCCCATCCAAATACTAACCATGCCTGATCCTACTTAGCTTCTGAGATCTGATGAGATCAGCCACCATAGTGCTAGAGCTGCAGGCAAATATGTTTTTCTTGTTAGGTGCCATCGAGTTGTGTTTGACTCATAGTGACCCTCACAGGGTTTTCAATGGCTGTTTGTTTTCAGCATTGCTTTGGGAATGGATTGCCATGTCTTTCTCCCATTTTTGCCATGCTGGGAACTGAACCCGGGACCTCAGAGACTGCAGAGTGGCGCTCTATCAACTGAGCTAAATTCCTGCCCCCAGGAGGCAGTTGTTGGAATAGAACAAGGAAACACTGCCTGGTTTAAACTTGAGAAAGGTGTGCATCAAGGGTGTATCCTTTCACCATATCTCTTCAATTTATATGCTGAGCAAAAAGTCCGAGAAGCTGGACTTTCTGAGGAAGAATGTGGCATCAGGATTGGAGGAAGACTCACTGACAATCTGTGTTTGCAGATGACACAATTCTGCTTGCTGAGATTGAAGAGGATTTAAAACATGTACTGATGAAGATCAAAGATCATAGCCTTCAGTATGGGTTGCAACTAAATATCAACAAAACAAAAATCCTTACAACTGGGTCAGCACGCAACTTCACAATAATGGAGAAAAGATTGAGGCTGTCCAAGATTTTGTTTTGCAATGCTCTACAATCAACACCCATGGAAGCAGCAGTCAAGAAATCCAAAGACGCATTGCTCTAGGAACAGCTGTGGCAAAAGATGTCTTTAGAGTATTGAAAAGCAAAGATGTCACATTGAAGACGAAGGTGCGCCTGACTCATGCCATGGTATTTTCAGTGCCATCAATGGTTGTGAAAGCTGGACATTGAACAAGGGAGACAGGAAAAGAATTGATACTTTTGAATTATGGTGCTGGAGATGAATATTCAATATGCCATGGACTGCCAAAAGAACCAACAGATCTGTCCTAGAAGAAGTGCAAACAGAATGCTCCTTGGAAGTAAGGATGGTGAGACTGCATCTTACTTATTTTGGACATGTAGCCAGGGAGACCAATCCCTAGAGAAAGACATCATGTTTGGGAGTGTGGCAGGTCAACAAAAAAAGGAAAACCCTCCACCAGATGGATTGACACAGTATCTGCAACAATGGGCTTAAACATAAATAAGATCTGTGCCTGGCACAGAATAAGGTAGTGTTTTGTTCTTCCATACATAGGGTCGCTATGAGTTGGACTCAACTCGACGGCACCTAACAAGAACAACAATTTTACAAATGAAGAAAGCAGGGTATGCAAAAGTCAAGTAACTCACCCAAAGTCACTCAGCTATTAAAAAGACAGAGTTTGGATCCAGCACTCCAGCTGCCCAGCCTGTGGTTTTTCACTTTACCTCTGTATTGTTATACTCTAAGTCAGACACAAATGACTCACAGTGCTACTAACTATGCTTCTATGTTAACCATACCATTAAATAACAATAAAACTCTAGTGAAAATTAAAATTTGTGGTAAATGTGACCCATGAGAAAGTCAGGCATCTGTACAAACATTCCCATGGCTTCAATCTTGACAGCAGGCAAAGACGTCAGGAAGAGTCTTTTCAAATGCCAAGAGTATGCTGTGTTTAGTTTAGCTTTTTTTGTTTGTTTGTGTTTGTTTTTGTTTTTGTTTTGGTTGTTTTGGCTTTAGATTTATGTGATATTTTTACAGAGACCTTCATTCAAACCTGTTAATTTTTTTCATAGCACTGAAAGAGAAAGTAGAAATTATCAAAGGAATTCATTTATGTATATTACCTAATTTTCAATAATGCCAATATAAAAATACTCCTTGTTGTTGTTAGATGCCATCAAGTCCATGTCCAACTCACAGCAACATTATGTACAACAGGGGAAATACTATTGTCAGTGCTTCTCTGCTGTTAGTAGGGTTTTCAATGGTGGATTGATTTTGGGGAGAGGGTTGTCGGGTCCTTCTCCCAAGCCTACAGCACCTGGTGTTCCCAGGCAGCCTCCCATCCAAGTACTAACCAGGCCTGACCCTGGTTGGCTTCTGAGATCTGACAGGATGGGACGCTACAGTGGTATGGCTGTAGGCATAAAAATACTCCTAAGTTTGTACTTGCTAATGACAACAGCAAAAATATACCATACAGATATGTCTGTGGTTCTGTTTTATTTATTCTGCATTTTTATGGGGTTGAAGTCCTAGTGCAAAACTTTGGCCTCCATCTCCTACTATGAATTAGGTTAGTTAAACAGACACAGCCACACTATCTAAGGAGCTGAGCAGGGATTGTGTCTAATACACAGCTGAATTAACAGCTTCTCGCACCATCATTGTTTATCTATAGAATAATGACTAAATAGGAAGTGACTTATAAGTGCACTGTTGGTCCAATTTAGTCATTAAGGTGGCTGGAAAAGCAAAACAATTGTGCAAATGCAATCAGTTGCTTGTCAGCTGGTGGTGGATGTGAATGAAAGAGCCCAAATCAACAGAGTAAGCCTGTTTCACCATATGTGAAGCACAGCTGAACTTTCATTTTACGCATTGATTTTGCTCTCTAGGGGAGGGTAAAGAAAATTGGGACAAAAAACAAATTTTAGAAATTGGACTGATTCAGACCGAGAATGAGTAATTTGTTCTTAGTAAGAAAAGTCTTGGTTAGTGACCAAGGCAGACAGTGTTATCTCCATTTTCTGGAAACTAGACATGTCTACAAAGATAGGGCAGGTAAGGTAAGTGGAGGAGGCCAATGCAACTGTACTGGGACATCAGAGCCATCGGCCCCAGGGAACTCCAGCTGTAGGTACCTGCAGTTACTTAACCAGAGTCAGGTACAGCAGTAACTTATATTTTACAAAGTTGATAAAATCCGTTCATAGATATTATCTAAACAATCTTCACAAAACACCAAAAGAGTAAAGATACTGTTTTCTGATTCACATAAAAAGAACTGAGGCTAGAAATGAGGGTAAGGAACAAGAGATAAAACTAACATTATCCAGGTATCTACAGGCCATACGCTCTATGTTCCTTACAATATTCAATTCCCATGACCAACACTGTGAGCTGGAGATTTATTTGAAAACATTGGGGGTCTTCGCTCAGTTCATTAGCTTCTCCAGTCCTCTGAGATCTACCATCTACCTGTCTGGCACTGGCTGCGGGCCATGCAGAATGGGGATGGACACCTGATCCAAGCTCAGCCAATCAAGACTGTCCATCAGGAAACTGTTGTTGTTGTTACGTGCCGTCGAGTCTGTGTCTGACTCATAGTGACCCTACACACAACAGGCAAAACACTATTGTCAGTGCTTCTCTGCTGTTCATAGGGTTTTCCGTGGCTGATTATTTTGGGGGAGTGGGTTATTTGGTCCTCCTCCCAAGCCTACAGCACCCGGTGTTCCCAGGCGGTGTCCCACCCAAGTACTAACCAGGTCCATTCCTACTTAGTTTCCAGGATCTGATGGGATCAGGTGCCACAGTGGTACAGCTGCAGGCTACTAGGATCTTAGACATTTGGAAATGGCTCCAAGCTTGCTCATAGACTTATGAGCCACCATAGCAAATGGAAAAGCCAAGATTGCTCATCTGCAGGGAAAAGAATGAAGCTACTGGACTCACTAAGAGTATAAAAAGACCATGTGGCTAGAGATTGAGAGATTCCAGGGCAAAAAGGTACAGAAAAACTGAGAGTGGCCTTCATAGTCTGGATTTTATCAGGCTTGACTGTGCTTCCTGCCCTTGCTCTGATAATGCTTGAGATAAATTCCGTGAGAGAGTTGTTTTTTGCTTCTGCTGGTTTGAGGTGGATTTCTATGATTCACAGACCCAGGAATCTGGTTTTCTAAGCAAGATGTTACATGACCCCTGCTTCAGAGGCTAGAAAGCCACGTGTTCAGGCCCCGTGTTGATTCTCATATGGAGACCTCTAAAAAAGGCTGAACATTTTCCCCCACATCCTGAATCACAACTAACATTCATCACAGAGCAGAAACGAGTAGAGGGAGTCCTTGTTGAAACTTCAATTATTAACATAGAGTAATTTGTTAATTTACTTGATAAGTGTTGTCACTGAGTCAGTGAGTCTCAGAACTGGAAGGGACCTTCCTATGATTTTTCCCTAGTAGATGGTCACCAGCCACTACGTGACTCCACTCACACCGTATTTTCTTTCTAAGGAGTTCTAGGGTGTTTCAGTGAAGCTAAAGGCTTTGTTGCTACAACTTTAGCCCTCACATCCTACTTCTTTGGAAGCCAGTTCTCTCTGTTCCCAAGGACAACTCTTTGTATGTTTATAAAGAACTTGACCCGCTTTGTATCAAGCTGACCATTCCTTCAAATGCCTTATGTGTCATGAACTCAGAATCACTTACTACCTGAAACAGGCCCTAGCAGTCATTTTCCGCCATGGTCTGCTCATACCCAAAAGTGAGGTTCCAGTGTGCTCCAGGAGGATCTGAGGCATCATATATAGCTGAGCCCATTTTAGGGGAAGACTATTATTTAC
Source organism: Pedetes capensis (assembly GCA_007922755.1). Lineage (NCBI taxonomy): Eukaryota > Metazoa > Chordata > Mammalia > Rodentia > Pedetidae > Pedetes > Pedetes capensis. The sequence continues at coordinate 18,637 of VMDO01024461.1, forward strand.
AATGATCTGAACTCCAAACATATACAGTTAGATTTACTCTTTCTTTCTTTCTTTCTTTCTTTCTTTCTTTCTTTTGTTCTGTTTTTTAATGTATCAATTTTATTTACTCATTTATTTTTATTGTGGTTAAAAAAACACATAAAATGTAGTCTCCCCTCTTAACAAAATTTTAGGTGTATGACATAGTGTTTAACTATAAGCATAATGTTGTACAGCAGATCTCTAGAATGTTTATATCTTGCATGACTCAAACTTTATACTCATTGAACAGCAACTCCTCATTCCCCTCTCTTGCCAGCCCCTGGCAACCATCCTATTTTCTGCTGAATGACTTTGACTATTTTGGATACCCATATAAATGGAATCAGGGGATATCTAGACATGATGGACTATTACTCAGCTAAAAAAAGAATAAACTCTTGTCATATACTATAGCATGAATGAAACTTGAAGGCATTATGTTAAGAAATAGGCTAACCACAGAAGGATATGAACATCCAGATTTTTTTTAAATTGTGAAGTATATCTTATACATACAAGCATAATTTTTATTTTCCTATTTCTTAAGTTGTGAAATACAATACTAAAAAGACTATGTCATATACCAGTACAGTTATAGAATAACCACAATAAACAAATACGTATGTACCAGAGTCCTCATTTATCAGCTCAAGAAATGGAATATTTCTAACAGTATTGAATAGTGAGCCACTTGCTGATTATATTCCCTCCTTCCACTATTCTCAATTTTGCATATATCATGGCCTTATTTTAACTTATCATTTTTATATAAAATACACATGCTTAAACCACATATTGTACATATTATCCCATTTTAAAACTCCATATAAACAGAATCATGCTGTTTACCATTTTCTCTAACTTGTTTTTCTCATTCCACATTGTTTTAAATATTCATCTACAATCCTGCATGTTGCTATAGTCTGTTAATTTTCCCCACTCCTTTTATCCATATCCCTGATTGTGAATATTTTGAGTTGTTTCTGGTTTTATTCCTTTAAAGTTTGTTGTGAAGAATCTTGCACCTGCCTTCCTTCTGCATATGTCTGAGAATTTCTCTAAGGTATATACCCAAGAGTCACAAAGTAAGCACGTATTCATCTTTACTAAAAAGTACCAATTTGTTTTCCAATGTCATTTTACCAAGATGTACTCTCAGCAGTGGTTAAGAGGTCTATAGTTCCACATTCTTGCTATGCTTAATATTGTAGGACTAATTGGTTTTTCCAATATAATAGGAATAAAATGGTACCTCACTGTGACATTAATTTGCTTTTTCTTGATTACTAATGAGGCTAAACATCATTTTATTTGTTTATTGATTGTGCTTGTATTTTCCCTGTGAGATACCTCTGAGCTTTTTTCTATTGAGTTAAAAATTCTTTTTCTCATTATTTGATTCTTTTACATATATTCTGCCTATTAACTTGTCATGTTAATGTCTTACATATTTCTCTTTCTAGTTTGTATCTTCCATTTACCATTTTATTTAGGATGCTTTTGATAGTCATGTTTTTAATTTCAGTGTAAGAAATAAGCAATTCGTAAGTTTTAAATTGTGTGCCATTCTAAGTAGTGTGAGGGACTCTCACACTGTCCTGCTCCATCCTACCCAGGAAGTGAATTATCCCTTTGTCCAGCATATCCATGCTGTAAGCACTAGGCACACTAGTCACTTAGTAGCTATCTAGGTCATCAAATCATTATCATAGTGTTGCAGGGTGGTGTTCAAGTAACCCTTTGTAGTAGTCTGATGCTGACACTAGTCTGTCATCCATGGACACTGTATCATCTCACATCATCACAAGAAGAGAGGTGAGTACAGTACAGTAAGCTATTTTGAGAAAGACTAAACACACAACTTTTATTATAGTATATTATTATAATTGTTCTATGTTATTATTGGTCATTGTTTAACCTCTTACTGGACTTTATTTATGAATTGAAATTTATCATAGGCATGAATGCATAGGCCAAAATATAGTATGTATAGAGTTTGGTACTGTCCATGGCTTCAGTCATCCACTGGGGTCCTAGAACGTATCCCCAGTGGATAAGAGAGGACTACTATATCACAGTTCCATGTATGGATGGGTTTGCTTCTTCATTCTATTCTGTTCCATTATAGGCTATTTGCCTCTTATTGCCGGCACCAAGATCTTTCTCTTTTGCCTAATAGTTTTATAATAAGTTTTTATATCCAATTCTACAAATAACCCCTTCCTGAGTTGTCTTTAAGCATGTCAGGCATATATGCTACTTCTCATTGGTTACTTTGAAAACTAAAGGCAGAACTTTATATTGATCACTTTCAAAATTCCTTCTGTTTATTCAGACTATTATTTTAGCACACTGACTACATATTACATCACAATTGTGTCATCTTTTGTGTTGTCTAACCCTCATAACTTTTATTATCCATCTCCTTTGTTGGTAAAATGGCATTAAGAGTCTCTAGTGGGGACATATCATTTAGTTATTTCATGCAAAACAAAACCATCACTTGTGAGAAACAGTAATAAAATAACAAGACTTCTAACAAAGGTCCAGCCCTTTCAGGAACATATGGATAGCCTTTGCCAGCAGAACCTCTCTACACTGTAGTTCTTGATATCTAATATAAGCAACAGCAGTAATAGTAATTTAAACAAACAAGAAAGGCAGAAGCAAGTCTCCTGGAGATAATAATGAGTGATGAATTTCAGGATCATACCAAAAGGATTTATACTGTCTTTCATGTTTTTATAGGTAATGATAAAAATAATTTTAATTTCAAAGGATAAAATAATAAAGAATCTGTCACTAACAGAAAGGAAGAAAAATACTTCTTGAAGCTCTTTTCATTTCTTATTTTTGATCACCTTACCTTATATATGATGAGAAAATAGAGTCCATCAGGTAAGATGGCCTCTATTTCAGACTTCACCCTTATCCTCCTAAATTTCAGGCACAGTTAGTTCCCGGTCTGGCTTTCTTTCTTTGTCTCAGTGAGCAAATGTGTCTCTCCACCTGTCAAAATCTGTACTCTCAGTCCCTCTTTCCTTCTCAGAGAGCTTGCTACATCATTAATCCTCATTTGTTCCAGAATCCTCTCTTTCTCTTTTACTAACTCCATCCTCTTGGCACCTAAATAAGCTCAAATACCTCCCATCTTAAATAACTAACACCAAAGAAAACAAGCCAAACTATCCTTTGCTTTTATATCAACTTATAGCTATTATTTAAACTGCCGTCCTCTATAGCAGGCTTCTCAATTGAGTTGGTTGCATTCTCTGGGTCCCCCTCCATCAGTGCCTCAGGTGACTTGACTCTGAATTTCATCAGAATTTCTAAGTCCAGTCAACAATTTCATTCCTTCTATTAACTGCAGCAACATAAGCATATAGCACCATTAACTACTCCTTTCTTCTGGAAATGCTTTTGTCCTTTAACTTCTGTTTCCTACCTCTGGGTTTTCTTTTAGATTCTCCTGGCCTCTCATTCCCGGTTCCTTTCATAGGCAGCTCTTTCTCTACCATACACTAAAACATCTGTGTCTCCAAGGTTTATTTACACCTCCCTGTTCCACAACCTGTGGATCAGTCTTATCCCAAAATCTGTATCTGTCTCCCAGACATTTTGCAGAATGAAAAGCTCTGTGTAGGGGGCCTGTAGGCTCCAAGCACCATCATTTTTCTCACCCAGAATGGCTTCTTGTTTTTGGTTGTCCTCACTCTTCTTGGCTGCTCTAGCCTCAAACCTGCAAATTATTTTAGGCTTCTCAAGTCTCACAACTGCTCATAAAGTATAACTATTCTGCTTTTTAAATTTCACTTGCCTCCTTCCCAGTCTTTCCATCACTTCTTTATTAGTTCTTGTCTTCAGTTGTAGGTTGAATTGTGTCCCCAACTTCGTATGTTGAGGTTCTAACCCTGGGTACTTGTAAATGTGATCTTATTTGGGAATAGGGTCTTTGAAGACATGATCAAGTTACGGTGGGTCATCCTGGGTGAGCCCTGAGCCAGTGATGGGTATGTTTATGAGAAGAGAGAAATCTAGGCACATAAACACACAGATTCAAAGGGGAGAAGGCCAGGTGGTGACGGAGGCAGGGTGATGCTGCTGCAAGCAGAGGAAACACCAATTACCAAAAGCTAGAAGCAGCAAGGAAGGACTGTCCCCTAGAATCTTCATAGGGAAGATGGCTCTGTTGACACTTGGCTTTTGGACTTCTAGCCTCCAGAATTGGGAAAGAATAAATGTCTGTTTTTCTAAGCCATCCCATGTGAGGTGGGTTTTGTTATGTCAGCCCTGGGAAATTACTACCCACCCGTTCTCTCTCACTTAGATTATTATAGTCACATGCTAGCTTGTGTCCTGCCTTCACTCTCACAGCCAATGTTTGTTTTCCATATTGTTGTTGTTGTTAGGTACCGTCGAGTCGGTATCCGACTCACAGCAACCGTGCATGTTGTTGTTGTTGTTAGGTGCCGTCGAGTCAGTATCCGACTCATAGGGACCCTCATAGGGTTTTCAATGGCAGACTGTTTCGGGATTGCCTTGGGAGTGGATTGCTAGGCCCTTCTCCCGTTTTTGCGGTGCTGGGAATTGAACTCAGGACCTCAGAGACTGCAGCGCAGCACTCTACCAACTGAGCTAAAGCCCAGCCCTTGCAACCCTGGATACAACAGGCAAAACACTATTGTCAGTGCTTCTCTGCTGTTCATAGGGTTTTCAATGGCGGATTGATTTTTGGGAGTGGGTTGCCAGGTCCTTCTCCCAAGCCTACAGCACCTGGTGTTCCTAGGTGATCTCCCATCCAAGTACTAACCAGGCCCAACCCTGCTTAGCTTCCAAGATCTGATGGGACCGGATGCCAAAGGGCTATGGCTGCAGGCTTTGTTTTCCATGTTGTTATTGTTGTTATGTGCCGTCGAGTCGGTATCTGACTTATATCGACCCTCATAGGGTTTTCAAGGGCTGACTGTTTCGGGATTGCCTTGGGAATGGATTGCCAGGCCCTTCTCCCATTTTTTGCAGTGCTGGGAATTGAACTCAGAACCTCAGATACTGCAGCGCGGCGCTCTACCAACTGAGCCAAATCCCAGCCCCTTTGTTTTCCATTGTTGTTGTTGTTGTTAGGTGCTGTCAAATCGGTATCTGACTCATAGCGACCTGCATAGGGTTTTCAACGGCTGAGTGCTTCGGGATTGCCTTGGGAGTGGATTGCCAGGCCCTTCTCCCATTTTGTGGTGCTGGGAATTGAACTCGGGGCCTCAGACACTGCAGCGCAGTGCTCTACCCACTGAGCTAAATCCCAGCCCACTTGGAGCTGCCAAAATGCTCTTTGTGAAAGGAAAATGATATCCTTTGATTTTTTCCATTTTTAACTTCCCTGTGCCTCATTTTTTCACCTGTCATAGATATCCTACTCCATAAGGACATTGAGAGGATTAAATGAAAATTACATGTATAACAGTATAATAGTACATTAAAAATGGGACTTTCTCTGTCTTAGTGTTGGTTAAGATCCAAAGGCCAACAAAGATGCCACTGTTAACACGTGCCTCTATATACTAAAATCAGCCCTGTCCAACATTCTGCAGTGGGCCATAGGTCGATGAACTCTGTTCCAGACCATTTGTGCAAGCAAGTCATGCTGAGATGTGGTAAAACTAGTTTTGCCTGCATTAACCCATCACCTCCCTGGAGTTGAGATGAAAAGTGTGTAGAGTACTCTGGGCACGCTGTGGATATGCGAATGTGCTCACTTGTTAGGTGGGTAGATGCTTCTCCCTCACTGAAGGCAGAGTAAGAGGTGATCGAGGGGACTCAGAGAGCTTGGCAGAACATGAGAATGACTCATGACTGGCTGATGTCTGGAGAGTTTAAAATGAAAGGCCTAGGAGGCAGAAGAGAGATGGGAGGCTGCCCTGGGAAATCACTGCCCTTCCATCTTCAGCAGTTAAAGGTGTGTCCAGTAGACACAAATTAGGACTGAAGACAGCTTGCCTGGGCTCTCTTTAAAAAGGACTCCCCTCCCAGGGGGTACTGGCAAATGTCCAATAGACCCCAATAAAAACTCAAAACTACTGTCAGTACTTCCCCTGATGGGGGGAGGCGAGCAGCCAACTGGAAGAAAGGCATCACGCATGGCAGGTGAACTGTGGGCTGAGGGCCCTGGTGCAGGGTCTCTGAGGAATGTGCAATGACATAAAGCCAGCTTTGGACTTTGGCCATGCCCAGCAGACACCAGCTCCAAACCTTAACTGTATCAGTCAAGTGAGACCTTACTCCAATTGCCTTCCTCTAGCATATAATGTTGGAAGGCTCCAACATAGAAGCTAATGATTGAGAAAGAAGTGACTAAAGGAACGCCACATCTCATCCCCTTTCTGCAGCCTCTTGAGCTTTAAGCAGGTTCAGCTGGAAAGTGGAGGAGGAATTGCTTTGGAGTTACAGGATTACTAGACTAACTGGTGAGTTTATTATTTCAGAGTGACCAAGGAAGCTGGGAAACCTACCTCAACCTTCATCCAGGGCAGGAGGAATTTTTCAACAGAGCAGGGTAACTTAGGTGCGTTGAAAGACTACAATGATCTCTTCTGCTCACACTTTGTTGAGTCTGTGTAGTTCATATAACAGACCACTTATAAGGATAGGTTTCTTAGTAAGTGCCCAACAACTGTTATTATCCTGTTCCTCCCTTGATGAGAACACTTCACTGACTCTTCCGTAGCCTCCTGCATAGAGTCCAAACTCCTGGGCACTGCATGTTTTGCATATGTGATCTGATCCTGAATCTTTCTTCAGGTCCATCTGTCTGAAATTTTGGGTTCCAGACCCTACCCCAAGACTCCTAGGAAGGCTTATTTAAGGCTGTGCTATCTGGGGCAACCATGACTTTGTATGTGATGCAGCCTTTGATGAATGTCCTTCTCCTCTATTTCCTCTTTATCTTTCAGGACCCCATCCATCTGGTCATTCTGTTATGGGGTAATAGGCAGGAGGAAAGGGAAGTGAGGAGCCTCTGCAACCACCTGTTTCCCAGCCATATGCTTCCCAGCCACCTGAGATATGAATATCAATGTGAGCTCCCTCTGAGACAAATGCCTCAATCTAGTGGTCAGTGCCTCCTTCTGAGGAGGAAACAGAGGACTAAAATCACCCCTGCATTTAGCCATCTAGAATGGTAAGAATTGCATGAGACTCACCCACCTGCAACAAGTGAAAGCACATAGTTCAGTGGTGCCTGCTCCTTTATCAGGATCACAGTCATCCAGATTCCTTACCTTATGAAACGTCTGCTTCTGGACCCATTCCTTAGCAGACACTGGGGAGTCCATCAACCCAATCCAGCCCCCAGGAATGTTTCTTTCCCCCCAGAGGGTCCAAATTTCATTATAAGAGACACTGAGCAGCAGTATTCCTTTACTATTACCCGCCTTCACGTCCCAAAGGTGGACTGTCCTTAATATCTATGTTTATATTCTGTACCTTTAATAAATTATATTTTCTACTATAATTTGTGTCTTATATAACTTCTTTTCTGCTGAACACAAACAAACCGAGGTAATATCTACTGCTGCAGGAGGGTAGCTGCTGCCGGTCTCCCGGGGAGGCATCCCAGATCTGCTGGACCTGCTGACCTGCCTTCCTGGCAACACTTCCACCCAAAGTCTTCCCAGATCCTCTTTCCTCTCCCCAAGCCTGCTTTCCTTGCCCCTCTGTCCTCAGAGTGCCTTGTGCAAACTTGCATCAGCATTTATCATGAGCACGTAGTAATTGTCTACACAAACCTGGTGCCGGACTGTCAGGTGTCTAAAGTCAAGGCCATGGCTTATTTATCATTGTGTGCCCAGAATCTATTGCACTGACTGGCTTAGTCGACACTAACTAAATGTTTGGTGAATGAATAAAAGCCATTAGCAAAAAAGGAATATGTATATAGGAATACTGGTGCTCCATTGTTATTGGTATTTCATAGCCATAAAATATCTTTTGATAGTTTGTACTCTGGGCAGGGATTTAGCTCAGTTGGTAGAGAGCCACTCTGCAGTCTCTGAGGTCCCGAGTTCGATTCCCAGCACCACAAAAATGGGAGAAGAGCCTGGCAATCCACTCCCAAGGCAATCCTGAAATAATCAGCCATTGAAAACCCTATGAGGGTTGCTATGAGTCAGACATGACTCGACGGCACCTAACAACAACAACAACATCTCCTGCACTGTATTGTTGTTGTTGTTGTTAGGTGCCGTCGGGTCGTGTCTGACTCATAGCAACCCTCATAGGGTTTTCAATGGCTGATTGTTTCAGGATTGCCTTGGGAGTGGATTACCAGGCTCTTCTTCCATTTTTGTGGTGCTGGGAATCGAACTCGGGACCTCAGAGCCTGCAGCGCAGTGCTCTACCCACTGAGCTAAATCCCAGCCCCATGCAGGGGATGGAAGAGAGAAAAACCCTGTACATATTATTAGAGGTATGCAAGAAGTGACTTTTTAAAAAACCAAGTCAGAATTCTGTCCCAAACTACTTTTCCTCTTCATTATGAAATTCTTTGAACCTACAGAAAATATATGGTAAACGTCACATATTGACTATCCAGCTTTGGCAGACACCAGTTTCAGATACTTTCATAAGAAATAAAATGGAGATTTGAAATGGAAGCTCCCCATGTTCCCTTCCTCTCCCTCTCTCTTCCAATGGTCACTCCCATCTTGAATTAGGCATTTATCAGTTCCACGTATGTTTAATGCTTTTTGTGATAAATTTGTATCTATTAACAAGGTAAAGTGTTGATTTTCATTTCTAAAATTTTAAATTAATGCTATCATGTTGTAGGTGTCCTACTAGAACTTGCTTGTTTTGCTCAATACTGTTTCTGACATTTATCCAACACATGGCATTGTAATACACACAGCTTGATTACTTATTTTAAGCACTGAATAGAATTCCATTGCAAGAAGACACCCAACTTATCTATTTGCTTGGTGATGGACATTTGGACTATTTGCATTTTTTCCCTCATAATGGTGCAATGAGCATTCTTCTTTGTATCTTCTTGTGTACAGGTGGGAGATTTTATCTACACTATTTACCTAAAAATATTTGCTAAATCTTAGCATATACATCTTCAAATTTATTAGAGATTATGACATTTGTCTGTAAAAGGGAGCACTAATTTCAATCCCATCAGTAGGGTTTGAATGTTTTTATTGCTTCATATTCTAATTATATATTATTAACTTTAGTTTTTGCCATATTCATAGGTATGAGATGATATCTCCTTGTGTACTGAGTCTGGGTATTTTCCATATATATATGTATATATACATATTTTAACTTTACTTCCACTTCAGTGGAATATATATATATATATATTTCTTTTATTGATTTATTTTTATTATTTATTTATAAATGTTAGTGGCATACAGAATAATGTCATTTGCTAAATCCATTATGCAACTATTAAATCACTTTTGCTTACACATTCATCATCTTACATAATATACAGAACAGTATAAACTAAAGAAGAAAATAAAATAGGTAGGAATTTCAATTAATATACAATGAAAAATATGTGCCATCGTGGGTTATATTCTCATTGATTACCCCCACTTTTCCATTATGTGTTCATGCAGTTGCATCCTATATTTTAAGATTTTCCTCTCCCTCTTTACCCCTCTACATTCTTTCTCCTGTCCACCCCCTTTTCCCCAACCTCTACTCCCATCTGCTGATCCCCTCTCCCCTTTTTTCTGATTTCCTTGTATTTTCCCTTCTTAGATAGGTATGATTTTTCCTTTTTATATATTTAAATAGGTATATATATATATTTTTTTTCCTTTACGATAGATTTAGCTCCCACATATGAGTGAGAACATATGGTATTTCTCTTTTTGAGTCTTGGTTAACTTAACTTGCTTAAAATGATGTTCTCTGGTTCCATCCATTTTGTAGCAAATGATATTATTTTCTTCTTCTTTATTGCTGAGTAATATCCCATCGTGTATATATACCACAATTTTTCAATGCACTCCTCTCTTGATGGACATCTTGGTTGAGTGTGAAGAGTGCTGCATTAAATATGAAAGTGCAGTATCCCTGTGATTTGATGACTTATCTTCCTTTGGATATAATTCCCAGGAGTGGTCTAGCTGGATCATATGGCAGTTCTCTTCTTAGTTTTCTGAGTTATATCCATGTTGATTTCCAAAGTGGCAGAACTAATTTACAGTTCTACCATTAATGTAAAAGTTTTCCTTTTTCTCCGCATCCTCACCAGCATTTCTTATTATTTGCTTTGTTAATCTTGGTCATTCTTAATGGAGTGAGATGGAATCTCAGTGTTATTTTGATCTGCATTTCCTAATGGCTAGGGATATTCAGCATTTTTTCATTCATATTTCTTTTGGGACTGTCTGTTCAGTTCCATTGCCCACTTATTTATTGGGTTGTTATTTTTATGTTTGAGTTCTTGAGTTCTTTATATATTCTAGAAATTAGTCCTTTGTCATCTGTGTAGTATGCAAAGAGTTTTTTCCATTCTGTGGGCTCTTCTTTGCTCTGTTAATTGTTTCCATTATTGTACAGAAGCTTTTTAGTTTTATGAAATCCCATTTGTCAATTCTTGGTGCTGTTTCCTGTACAATTAGGGTCTTATTAAAGAAATGCTTGCCAATGCCTATGTGTTGGAGCATGTTCTCTATCTTTTCTTCTAGTAGTTTTAAGGTTTCTGGTTTTATGTTGAGGTCTGATCCATTTTGAGTTGACTCTTGTTCAGACTGAGAGATATGGGTCTATTTCCTTATGCAATTTTCCCAGAACCATTTGTTGAAGAGGCTATCTTTTCTCCAATGAAGAACCAGGTAACTTTAATTATGTGGGTGTATCTCTGGGTCTTCAGTTCTAGTCCATTGATCTTCATGCCTATTTTTGGGCCAGCATCAAGCTGTTTTTATCACTATGGTCCTGTTGTATAGTTTGAAGTCAGCCACTGTGGTACACTTCCCTTTCTATACATTTCCTTAGTTACTGAGTTTGAGTATTTTTCATGTAGTGTATATATA